>JAKSZU010000003.1:214503230-214783230 GCA_026018925.1 Tupaia tana | reverse complement strand
CCCCCTTTCCCTTTCTGGTGAAATTGAAATAAATAAATGAATAAATAAATAAAGTTAAAATAAAAAAAGAAACCGAATTATCTTATAGTGCGGATGTAGAATGATACTTCATTCTTTCTTTCATTCAATTATTTGTTTAAAAATATATAATGCCTGCCTAGTGTCACTTATGATGAGGGGAAAAATAAAACACATTTCTGCCTTTTGAAGGGCTTTCAATTTAGTGACAGCTAAACCCATGGTGGCGATAAACTCAAAGGCACATTGTAAGTACTGCTACAAGATTTTGATTCATCAAGTATCTTAATTATACAGAGAACAACAACCAGGCATTCCAGGGCTGCCTAACTTGGTCTATGCTCTTGGATTTGTCCACCCTAGGAAGGGAAAGTGACATGTCATGATGCTCCGGGAAATAGAAAAGGAGTTGCCAGTAGTTCCTAGAGTGACTCATTCTGTCTGAAATTGATGAGTTACTCCTTGTCCTACCAGAAAAAGTGTTCATAGAATTAAACAGAATAGAACTGGAATGTCTCTCAAAAAGCCTGTCCTTTGTTTCTGCCAGAAATTGCATTTGTGAGTTCAGTGAGCAGAAAGCCCACTCTTATCATTGATTTCCCAAGACACAGACCAAACAGTCAGTGCACATAACAGCATACTTATACTAAAAAAATAAGGGCAAGCAAGTAAAGAACTCCTAGTACCTACCTAACTTGCATTGGATGTCAGAAAATCATTTATTATGTACTATTCCTACTTATATATTTACTGATTTTTGTTTTTAATTACATTTATTGATTGGATATTTATTGGATACTGTCAATTTTGTCGATCTTTTAAGAGAACAATTTTGGTTGAATTGATTTTCTCTATTGTTTTTCTATTCTCCATTTTACCAATCTATGTTCTAATCTTTATTATTGCCTTCCTTCTACTAGTTTTGGGTTTAGTTTTTCTTCTTTTCTGGTTCTCTAGGGTGTAAAGTTAGGTGGTTGATTTGAGATTGTTCTCTTTTTGTTTATTTTTTATTGAGAGAGAGAAAGAGAGACAGACAGACAGTGAGAAAAAGAAAAAAATGGTAACTTTGGCAGGGTCTTGTCAAGCAACAGTCTCCATCTTCAGCCTTCTAGCCAGCCAGAATGATGGGCATCTTTCAGATCAACCGGGTTCCGAACCCCAGTATTTCACATGACACTAGCATTGCAGAGCTGCACCCTATCGTCGGTACCACTACTACTGGGCTCTTCTTCTTCTTCTTCTTCTTCTTCTTCTTCTTCTTCTTCTTCTTCTTATCTAAGCATTTACAACTACAAATTTCCTTCTTAGTGATGCTTCATTTTTTTATTTTAAAAAATTATTTATTTTATTTGTATTTATTCATTCATTTGTTTTAATTTTGACCAGAGAGAAACACAGAGAGAGGGAGAGAGCATGAGAAATCAAGCCACCAGCTCCAGGAGTTGAACCGTGGTCGTCCTATGGGAATGTCCAGTGTCTTAACCACCATGTCACCTGCTGGCTCTGGTGCTTCATGTTTTCTTCATATGGTTATATAATTTTCCCCATCACAAATTATTGGAAAGTCTGTCAGGCTAGGAATAGAGTCTGGAAAGTTGCTGAAAGTGTATCAACCTGTCTCTCACTTTCCATCTTCTAACTCCCCCTTGCTAACTCCTGTTGCCACTCTGCCATGACCTTACTAGTCTCTATGGGGTACTGTTTCCCCCGGTACTCTGGCTCAAGAAGAGACACTTTATAATAGACATCTCTTATTTATTTTGACCCAGAATTTGTTCCTCCTTTGTTGGAAATAGCACTGAACTTACATTTGGGGAAAGCGCTCCTGTCCATGCCGTGTTGTCTGGGGGTACATTCATGTTGCTCTATGCCAGTCTTCACTGAGCCAATGGCCCATGATCCTTAAGATTATACTGCCTTCTTGGCAATGGCAGTTGGTTCAAGAATAAAACACATTTTTCAAGTGACATAAATCAGAGTCACCCTGAGAGTTGTTTTATTGTCTCTGGGACAGAAATTCACTCTTTTGTTCTGAAATTAAAAGCAAAAAGAATTATGAAAACCTGCAACATCTAAGATTGTTGTCTTCAGGCACATGAAAGAGTCACTTTACTGGATAAAGTAGAAGTAAATAAACAAATATGTAACTAAAAATTATTTAAAAATAAATTAAAGCCCAAGGTATGGGAACAGAAATATTTCAATAGCTTTGTTAGAGATGTGGGACTCCGCAATGCATTCAAACCAATCTCTGGATTTCCCAGTTACCTGGCTAGAGTCTGTCATTTGCTAACAGAAGTGTCATGACTAATATACCATTCTTTATTTATAAATAGCACAACTGATAAACAGGTTTTTAAATAAGGTTTTGATAATGGTTCAGGAGTAAAAGCAAGGAATTTTTTTTAAATAAAAAGCAACATCCAATTAAATAGCCTGGCTTATATATCAAAATCTCCTCATATTTATCCTACAGTCAATTTCATCTCCCTGGCCAGGATCCACATGTCAGGGAAGTCATCCCTCCATAAGATGATCTTAAAGAATCTTTTGAAAGTCAAATCTGAACCATTTTCCTTGCTTAATCTTCTGCTCCATTCTATCTCTATTCCACACATCTGTGGCCTGATTGCTCTGGGCCACATTTAATTCCACGCATTCACGTAAACTTCTATACCTCAGTTCATGCTGTCTCTCATATAATAAATCTCTTCCTTCAACTACCTTTTTCCTGACCTTTAAATCCTACTCAGACACAGATTAGAAATTCCACACCACCTCCCTCAAGTCTTCACCCTGTGTTTCTCTGCATTCCTATGGTACGCGGCTTATACCTCCGTCTCCACCCTTACTTATTTTCTGTGTCCCACTAAGGCCTGTTCTATCTGTTCCACTAGTCAGTAAGTTCTCTGGGAGCAGGAACTATGTGTGATTCTCCCCAGTCCTAAAGAACAACTCAGATCTCTGTTTTCATTGTTAGTGCCTGATTTACTGCCTTCAATGTTGTAGTCTATAGCTTTAAAATAAAGTGATCAAGCCAGTTCTTTTAAGCTCCTGCCTCTGGACCTCTGATTTTAGTAGAAATTTAATATCATGTATACCTTAGTGGGACAAGAAGCCTTGATAGCCCTCCTTCTAAGAGTGACTTTTTTTTTCAATAGTCTTTTTAATAAAATAAGGTTGTCTCATGAGGGCATGACTGGGCTCCTACTTTCACGTGCTGTGCTACCCTATAAAACCTACTGGGTGGGTTGGTGACACAGAGGGTCATGTCACATTTCTTCTTAGTCTGGTTGAGACTCACTCTGCATAACACATATATTCACATACAACACATGCCATGCCACATGTTACATTGCTATACCCAACCACACTCTCATGCACACATCACACACCAAGCACTTGCCACCTGCACACAGATGTTCATACATGATGTATATTGCACATGCATGCATAATGGGAATGGAATACACTTTTCATACATGATGCATATTGCACATGCATGCATACTGGGAATGAAATACACTATCTTATTTTTGAGATATATCTCAATTATTAGCAAGAAAAAACTGTGAGCCAGATGGTGCAACTAAAATCATATGAAATCATATGGGAAAGGTCCTGGATTCATGTCCCAGGATCTCCCTGAGCATGTTGGGTTGCATGTATGCATGCTGGTAATCCAAGCTGGCTAAAGCTGGTGAGGATTGCAGTATGAAGACTGTTGATGTCTCTTTCTCTGTTTCTCTTTCTTTCTCTGTCTCTCAGACACTCTCTCTCTCTCTCTAATGGAGGAAATAAACTTTTAAAAAATGTAGGCTGCTATTGGCAATGAGTTATTTAACAGAAATATTGAAGTAGGAAAAAAATCAGCAAATCTGCCCTCACCACCTTAATTATTTTTGTTTTACCCCAAATTCTTATCCTCTAGCTTATCTAGTCTCCTTTTTGTGCTTAAAAATGATTTTAACTCTCCCACTTCTGGGTTTTCATTCATATTGTTTATTCAAACACTTTTTCTCAATTCTTATGCTCTATTACATAATTCTAATCTTCACTGTCCTATCAAAATACCCTAACTAGCAACCAGCAGATGTGTAATGGTTATGTCACTGAACTTCCACGTAGTTGATCGGTCATGGTTTGAGTCCCAGACCTGGTGACTTAAAACTCACTGTCCAATATCCCAAGAAGAGAATGGAAGAGAAGGGATTGAGGTCTGGCCATCTTCCCCTGGAGGGTGATTTCTTGCTTTCTGTCTCTCTGCCTCCCTCTATCTCTCTGGAGAGCACACATGCCCTATAGCAAAAATCCCTCTTTTAGAAAAAATTTGGGACCAGCAGATGGTGTAATGGCTATGTCACTGGACTCCCATGTAGTTGAGCGCGGTTCAAGTCCCAGACCCCATGGCTTAAACTCACACCAGGCACGGGTGCATGCATGCCCAAAATCCTGAAAGGAGAATAGAGGAGAAGGGATTGTGACATGGCTATCCTCCCTGGGGGGGTGATTTCTTGCTTTCTCTCTCTCTATCTCTCTCTCTGTTGTTCTGGTGAGTGTTCGCACCCTATAGCAAAAACCTCTCAAAAAAAAAATTACTCTAATTTTAGAACGTTCTGAGGATCTCAGTCCACAGGGAACTGAATTTTTATAAAACTGATTAAATACTCCCTTAAATTTTTCATTGTGTTTTCATGTTACAATTTAACTATAAGGTTTTGGGGTTAGGACCTAGTTTTTGTATGTGTACACTGGGTGCTTAATTCAGTGTTGCATACACAATAGTTGCTCAGAGTATCAACAAGGACAAGAAATCTATGGGAGAGGAATGGGCGGATGCCTCCTCCATAGTGGTGTATAATTCGCTGGCCCTTAGCCATTGGGCCTTCCTTCTTCAGAAACTCTCTTGGAGAATAGGTTATTAAAGCCATAAACCCACACTCATAAATAACTTTCCTAAGTCCCAATAAATCTGCATTTCATATGAAGCATGTTATTTTTGTGAAGGGGTCCAATTCCTCTGGAAATCACGTAGTAAGAAATAAGTGAAGTATCTTCCACAAAATCATATAATGATTTTACATAAGGCTCTTGTCAGTTTTCACTGAAAATAAAGCACATTGGCCAATCAGATACCACAAGCCTGGTGGCTTTAGCTCACAGCACAGAAACTCATTTTCTTCTCCCCTCTTGAGGCCAGAAATTCTACTGTGCCAAAGTCATTTTTCTTTGGATTTCATTTCGAACATTAGAGTGTAAATATTTTTTTTTAATTTAATTTTAGCCCTGAATAAGCTTGATAGTAATCAGGGTTTGAAAAATTGTTGTTCACTTTGATTCCTTGGGACTTCCCTGGTTTCCTTCATGACCCTATGACGATGGTGGGCATTGGGGGAAGGACGCTGACAAAAGGCGCTGGGATTTCCATGACTTAAGACTATAGGCGCATTCTATATTCTAGGATAGTCTATGTTCTGGAATGTAGGAACACTGATGCCCAAAGCTCAGAAAATTTAGCTAACCTGGAGAATGCATAAGCTTTCTGAATGGACCAATTGGTATCAGTCATTAATCAGTCCAGGAGCTACTCACCAGACTCTGAGACTAATTATTAGAGAGAGTTTCATAAAGCTTGTATTTGTAAATGACTCTTAGATTATGTTAATTGCACAATCAGAAAAAATGGAAATGTTCTTAATTTGGTTTGTTTTGTAGTATCACAGACCATTTATCCATTAACTTACTGGTTTAACGAGTATTTACTGAGCACATACTTTGGGCACGGGGGTCAAAGATACATTGATTAGGTTCCCCTTGGAATATAGAGGGACCTGGGAAAGAAATATTCTACATAAACTGTTTAGTCACTAAAAATCAGTGTGCTGCAGTATCTGACAACCTAATCTCATGCCTTTCCATGGAAGAAATACTATATTGGCTTGTGGGCGTGATCCTCTCCAAGACCTCATTGCAGAAGTGTAGAATTTGACTATACATAGCTCTAAGACTACTCCATCCACTCAAATGGAACCATTGTCCTGAACCTGTCTGGAGGGGAACTTAGAAAATTCCCAGGAATCTATGAGGTTGCAGGAACAGGAACCCCTGAGGTATAAAGGTAATGTAGCCTTCAGTGACTAAATCATGAGCCCTCCTCTCAAGTAGTTCCCTATTGTGCAGAAAGTCTTCTAACTCTGTCAGTCAATTAATAAACAAATACCATTCAAGTGTTGTAGATGCCATGATAAAGACACAAATGCATGGTGTAGTATAAAATTAAATAAAAAACTGCTCAGTATTTGATCAATTTAAAATGAAATAAATAGACATATAGTTACAAGGCCAGTCCACAACCTGGTGGTTATGAATTGGATCCTTCATGGGTGATTGCATGGTTCAAGTTCCAGACTCAGTGGCTTGAAAAACATATTGGATATGTGTGCATGAGTGCCCAAAGTCCTGAGAAGAGGGAAAGATGGAAGAGAAGGGATGGTAGTATGACCTTGTCCCATGGGGAATGCTTTCTCAATTTTCCTTTCTCCCTTCCTTTGTTTTTCCCTCTCTCTCCAATGGGTTCACATCCTCTTTAGCAAATTCAAAAAGAAAAGAAAAGAATGAATAGAAATGAAAATAATTATATTTATATGGTTATAAAGTGGGGCATTTATGATTCTGGTATATCAGTTAGAAATTACTTGGGAGCTCAAATGAGGAGGTGTGTGCTGCTGAGACACTGCTACTTGGAGGCTGAGGCTGCATGGAGGCCTGGATTCAATTCTGGCTCACCCTAAGTAGGCCAGTCAGGCACAGTGGTACTTATCTGTAGTCCTAGCTAACTGGGATGCTGGGGCAAAAGGATCACAATATGGTGAGACCCTGCTAAAAATCTCCCTTAAATAAAAAAAGAGAAAGAAATGAAAAGGAAAGAGAGAATTATTTGGGGAATTCTGTTTGATTTGTCATGTGAATCAGCTGTCCATGGAAACGTCAGCACTCCCAATCAAAATAAAAAATGGGCTATTCTGGAAATAGAAAAGGATATATATATATATATATATATACACACACACATGTACACACACACACACATATATATATATATACACACATATATACATATATACATATAAACTTATATTTGCATTACAATTTTATCCACCACTTATTAGCTGTATGATGCTAGAGAAAATAACTCTACTAAGTCTTAAATTTCCTCATCTGTAAAATAGGGGTAATAATATTTATTTCACTGGGTTGGTTCTAGGTTTAAATTATAGATTTGTCTGTAAACCCAAGCACTTAGGTGTATCTGATTCCTTCTTTTTTTTTTAAGTGAAAAAAATACATAAAATGTAGAAAAGAAAAATGTTTTTGCTGGGAGGGGATCAGAGAAAAAACATTTTATAAACACATGAATGAAAAGTTATCCGTTCATGATAATATATATGATAATATATTTGATTTGATTGATATATGTGGCATCCATGCTGAGAAAAATCATCTTGTACACTGTAAGGATGTATAGTGATTAAACATAAATTTAAAAAGTGTAAAAAAATTTTTAAAAAGTTGTAAAAAAAAAAAATAAATTGTCAGCTCAGTTTAGTATAGGAGTCTTACCATGAATTACAGGCATAGAACCCAAAATGTTAGATTCCAGGCCCTGCACTGAGTTGTCTATACCACCCAGTGATGAAAGCAATTTAGAATAGATATGTCTGCCAGTCTCCAGGCTCATCAGTGTCTCAGTTTGAGCTGCTATCATGAAATACCATATATGGTTGGCTTAAATAACAAACACTTACTTCTCACAGTTCTGGAAGCTAGGAAGTTTAAGATCAAGGTGCCTGAGAATTGGTGTGTGTCTGATGATGACCTTCTATCTGGTTTGTGGATAGCTGATATTCTCACATGGCAGAGAGAGAGGTGTCTGGGTTCTTCTGTTCTTATAAGAGTACTAATCCCATCATGGGGACTCTGTCCTCATGATCTCATCTAAATTTAATTGCCTTCCAAATGCCCCACCTCCAAGTACTATCACATTGGAGATGAAGGCTTCAACACATGAATTTGGGGAAGACACAAACATTCAGTTTATAGCAGTCAGTTTCTTTTTTTCTTGGAGAGGTTTTTGCGATAGGGCACGTGCACTCACCAGACAGAGAGAGACAGAGAGACAGAAAGTGAGAAATCACCCCCCAGAGGCGATGGCCATGCTGCAATCCCTTCTCCTCCGTTCTCCTCTCAGGATCTTGGGCACACACGCACATGTACCCAGCGTGAGTTTTAAGCCACCGGGTCCGGGGTGCGAACTGCGGTTGACTACATGGGAGTCTAGCGACATAGCCATTACACTAACTGCTGGTCCCTATAGCAGTCAGTTTCTAAGTAGAGTATAAGCCTATTGAAAAGAAGGCTCTTGTGAATCAGAGGGGTCAGAAGAAGGCTGGACCCATAAGATTTGTCCCATCAGATATTAGTGAAGCTTCCTTAGCATCTGCTTTGGCTGTGGAGAAGGCTGCACTTCACAGAAAGCAATGCTTGAGGTATCAGTCTGTCCAGATTATTCCAGCGGCCTGACCTATTGTTCTCGCCAACTCTTGGAGTACAACACAGCCTAAGCTTGGACATGGGGTGGGAATGAATGGCAAGAGCTGTAGATAGTGGGTAGGAATTGAAATTGGGACCTTGTCACATAGACGGAGGTCATTCTTGTATTAAAAAAGATAATAATAATAATCAGAGGTCAGCCCCATGGTCTGGTGGCTAAGAGAACTAGGTCTTATATGGCTGACTACCTGGTTTGAATTCCAGCCGTGGAAGCTTGAAACACATACTGGGTATGTGGTGAGTACTCCAAATGCCATGAGGTGGAAAATATGGCAGAAAAGGGATTGCAGAGTGACTATGTCCCATTGGAGGGGATGTGCTTTCTCCTCCTTCTCTCTCTTTCTGTCTCTCTCTGTCTTTCTGTCTCTCTCTGCCCAGCATACATACACTCTGACCATAAAAAAAAGAAAGAAAATCAGTTTACTCAAACGCTGGCCAAAGAACAGCTCAGCAGAAATCTCACAAAACCCCAGTATCCTACAGAATCAAAGCTCAGCTAACAGAACATCTTCCTTAACAGAGATAGAAGAGGCACTGGATGATCCACAGCCCAAACCATGTTCCTACCTGGGGTTCTCCCCACAGCTATTCCTGACACTTCACATACTGGCTGAGGATACTAAGAACTCAGAAATCAGGGTGCAAGAGCTCAAAGAAAGGTCTGTGGTGAGAGATAGTCAGGAAGTCAGAAATTCAGAAAAAGGCATTTGAATTGGGCGTAGGACTTCAAAAAGAAGATACAGGAGAAAAAACAGAGAGGCATATAAAACGCAAAGATGGAGGAAGATACTGCATTTGGGGAAACATGGGAGAAACTCAGGGAACAGTTGAAGGGACACTTGGCCCCTTGGGAAGTGAGGAAGGTCTCTGTAAGTCACAATCTCACCCCAGAGTTGGTGTCAGCCCTGATCTCCCCAGAAGTTGCCTTGCAGCAAAGAAATCAGGACAAATCCATCTTTTCAACACTTCTGATTTTCAGTTGGAAGTCTGAGAGAAAATCACTAGGAAATTTAGAGAAATGTTTTGCACACTTGTATAGATGGGGCCACTGTTTTGGAATAGAAACATCCCGTTATAATAAGTCTGCATGAAGAAACAGATGGAATGAGATAAGCATCAGGCTCTCGCCTCCAATTCTGTCAGCCAAAAAAGAAGGAAATCTGAGCTGTTAGTTATGGAGGCTTCCTCAAATCCAAGCCGGCACTGAGATTTTGTGGTTGAGTTACTTTCCTCTTTTTTTTTTTTTTTTTTTTTTTAAAGATCCTCTATTTCCTAGCATTGCAAATGTTTTGGAAGAGAAAGATCCTTTAAAGGAAAATAAAGGAAACTATCATTTTTATTGAATAGCTCTGCCAGACTTATTTGCATTTAATGTTTATAAAAACGTCGAGGCAGGTATTGTTACCATCTCTGATTTTACAAGAAACAGGCACCACATTGAAGTGACTTCTCTCACATCACACAGCTTTATAAGGGCCTGGCTCCAAGTCCATTGAGTGCCTGGATCCATGTTCAGCACTTCTACAATGTAATGTTCCAGGCTGTGGATTCACTTTTTACAAGTAGAAAGACACGGGAAAAGGAGAGAGGACATTAATATGTAGATAGAGCCTGAAGTTGGACCAGATATCAAAGCCCATGACAATAATCAAGTCTTGTGTCAACTTGCCAGATGTGGAAAATGCCTGGGGATCTACTGCTTGCAGATGGACTCTTCAGCAGTAACTTCAGGGTCATAATAGTCCACCTCCCTTGATAAAGGCTACATTTTCAGCAAACCGAAAGCTGTGAACAATGGCTGAACTCATAATCCTTTGTGATCTTTGAACTCCAAGTTTAAGTCTCTACATATAATTAAGCATGTGTGTCTGTGTGTGTTGGTGGGGGGGTGTGTGGGTGGAAGATGGTGCACCTATAGCAAATTTATTTTGTTCAATGTAAAAACTTCACATTCAGAAGAGGGCATTGAAGGAACAATTTGGGGAAATGATGAAGATAAGCATGAAAAAAGTCACTTCTTAATTGCTAGGACTATCAAGAAGTATAAGGCGGGACCAGCAGTTAGCGTAATGGCTATGTCACTGGACTCCCACATGGTCGACCGCGGTTCGAGTCCCGGACCCGGTGGCTTAAACTCATGCCGGGCACTTGTGCATGCGTGCCCAGGATCCCGAGAGGAGAATGGAGGAGAAGGGATTGCAACGTGGCCATCTCCCCTGGGGGATGATTTCCTGTTTTCTATCTGTCTCTATCTGTCTGTCTGGCGAGCGCACGCACCCTACAGCAAAACCCTCCAAAAAAAAAAGAATAAGGCCCATGGAGTTTATTATTCATGTTATGTTATGATAGAAAGAGGTAATGGCTGGGGCTCTATTAGTCACTTGAGCATGAAGACAAAGGCCACTCCTGGTTATCATAGAGTGATATTTGGGGTGAAGTCTGGTTTCTACAAGATTGTGGCACCCCAGTGCAAGTCCTGGATTGTCTAGAATTTCCTCCCACCTACCACTCAGCCTCCTACCTCGTTCAATGCAGCTTGCCCTGATCCCATCTTACCTACCACACTAAATTGAAAGCATCTGTTCTTTTCCTGGCTGTCCCACCAGACTGTGATCTCCAAAGAGTTGAGACCTTCAATGCTAGATACCTCTGATGTCTAGCAAGCTATCTGATACACAATAATGTTTGTTGAACAAGTGAAGGAAAGAGTGTATAACTGAATTAATGAACACTTTGTTATGAAGAAACACTAGATGTGCAATAGTGTAAGTTGTGTTTGTTAGTAGAATAATGTGGGTGCAGGCAGCTGCAAAGAGCAGAGCATTTTGTGTACTAACTAGTTCAAATCCATGCTTTTAGAGGGACTTCTATGGTCAAACCTTATTTCTTCCCCTCCAGTTCTGTGAATACACAATGATGACACTGACTCACTCAGGAATGTGAAGCTTAGAAGAGGCCAAGCAGAGGCCTGATTGATGAGGAAATGACACCTGCCACAGCCCTTGCTACTTCCTTCTCTTCTCACCACTTCTGCCCAGAGGCTGACCTATCCCAACCTGCATCCTGCCCTCTCCTGCCCTGACTGATGGTCTCCTAGGCACCATCCTTCCCTCTCACCTCTGGAAGGCCTGAGTGAGAATCTGTCTGTGGCTCTCCTCCAGCTGCTGCTCTCCCAGGGGCCTTAGTCAGCCTGCGTGGGTGTTGTTTATCTTCTCATTCAGCCACCACTCCAGGACATGGTCTGTTAAGTAAAGCATGATGGCGCATGGGCTGTGGCCATAGACAGAGTGTTTTCTTTCCTTCACACCTCTTTCCCCTTAACCTTTTGTCTCTTTGGCCTTTTCCTACAATTTTTTTTTTTTTTTGCCACAGACTTTTCACCATGTGTCTCTCTTTCCCTGGCTGCTTCTGGAGAGTCCTAAGCTATGAAACATCTTTAGTGGATCTCTAGACAAATAACTCTTGCCTCCTCTCTTTACATTGTGACAACTAAAGTGCAAGACCCTTCTTTTCTCTTATTTGCTACATGTCTCAGGGATGCTTAAAACATTTCTAAGCCTGGAAGTAGTAATTCACAAAATTAGATGACAAAGGTTGCTTTATAGCCTGTCTAGTTTTTGTTAGTCTTTGGTGTAAATATAATATGAAAGTAGAAAGAAGATTGAAAACTCTTAGAAACTCTTATCACAAGAAGATAATGATGTTTTCATTATTTACAGCTCTCTGCCTCTCACCTATGTAGACAGTGACTGCATGTCTTCCTTTTCTCCTTCCATTCCCCTTCCTCTTTGTCCATTCCTTTCTTTAGGTGCTCTGACCACGACCCAGTGCATGCTCTGTTCCTGGTTCACTGCTCTCTCTCCTCTTCTCTAAACCAGGCTGACCGGAAGTGGCCAGTGAGATCCAGAGAGCTGGTGGAGCTAATCAGTCCCTTTCCCTCCCCTTTTCCCTCACACACTGCAATGACCCTGAAGGCTAAAGTCGCTCTAGGGTGTAAGTTAACTAGAAGCAGTGGAATGAACTACTAACCTCAAAATTCTTCTAGTGTAGTAATTTGATAGCATCATATTTTTTCCTAGATGATTCTCATATCCTTATTTTTCTTATTTTTCTTTGGTGGCTCACAGGGGAGTCTCCTGATTTGTACTTAGCAGGGATTGAGCAAATGCCTGTATGTTCAACCTGTTGGCCTCTCTGGGACCCTGTGGTTTGTCCAGTCATGTGTTCAAGAACAGAGTGGATTTTGAAGCCTTTTCTAAATAGCAAACTCTGTGGCCCATTGACCACACTGAGATTTTATATCATCACATAACGAGGGGGGAGGGGGCAGAAATCAGGAGAGGGGCAATCTGTATAAACCAGCTTTGCCCTCAATCATGCTTTTTCTCTTTCCCAGTCTAGATTTAGATATTTTGAATACCCAGATACTCCCTGAAAGAACACGTTTCTCTATTGACCAGATAGGCCACACATTTGGGAACATCACTCAGCCTTGCATCTTTTTTAGAGCATTTTAACTCAGGATATAACTGTCTACAACTTTCACCAATAAAAAGGTAATCTATTACTGTAACTAAATCCAAGATAGTCTGAAGCCAGGCTCTAGGGCATCTGTTTTCTGTATCCCCTAAATCTAAGTCCTCTGCCTTCTCAGACTACAAGAGGTGGGGAGGTAGAGGAGAGATAAGAGCTCTTTGGTTGAGAATTTCCCAACTTCCAGCCCTGAAATTCCAGCACTGTGCCTTTACACTGGACATTTTTTTTTCCTGTTTGGCATGATTCCAATTCCTCAAGGTATTTTCTTCAAATAATTTGTGAAAAAAATAAAACTACTCTGCAAATTTTAACAACTAAATAATCTTCATCGTGCTTGAAAGCAAATGTTTTAAATCAAGTTTGAGTGGATAATGGTTTATAGACTCACCTTTTCCCCACTTGCCTTTCACAAAACCATCTTCAATTTCCTATGAAAAGCTGGGAAAATAAACATCGGCATATTTGTTTAATTTCCCTTTGGCTCACCAGGACTTGTTTCTAGAAATATCTTTGATTCTCACTGGCAACTCTACTATCTTTCTATTTTCCTAATCCTGACATCATCCCTGAATGTTCCCTTGTAGCCCTCTCTGCTTAAATCATCCCATTTTTCAATTTGTCTCCACCAGTACCTCAATTCTTTTTCTGATAGTTTGTATAAGATGATAATGATAGTGGTGGTGGTGGTTATAAAGTGGCAGAGAGAAAGAGAGAAATAGAGGGTAGAATTTGAGTTCTGGTACTTTTAAACTCTGTCTTTAAGCTAAGAGTACATGTGGACCTATTCATATACTTGGCATACTCACTCACTACTACATAAATTTACATGACTCATAAGTAAATCTGTGAGTTGCTGTTTTTTTGGACATCTATGCAGCCTTCAGATTCTTCTTCAAGATCCTCCTCATTTCCCATTTATCTTTTTAGAAAATAGAAGTTTCTCACATTCCTGGCAAAAACAATCAAGTCTTCCAAAAAAACTATGCCATTTCTGGTAGCCAACTCTTTTCTTAGATCATCTTAATCTATAAATTGAAGCTTTTTAGTCCATTTTGTTGCTAATAACAAAAATATATGAATCCATGCTATCTATAAGAATAGAAGTTTATTTAGCTCATGAGTCTAAAGGTCCAAGAGATTTATCTGATGAGAGTCATCTTGCTGGCATAGAGTGGGGCAGAAGGCATCACATGGCAAGACAGCAAGAGCAGTGTATCTGTGTTCATGACTGTGTCTCCTTACAAACCCAATAATGGAGGCTCCATCCTAATTCTAATCTACATCCAAAGGTCCCACCTCTCAACACTATAGTTAAATAAGTTTTTGTCTTCTTCATCCCTTTACAATGGTAGTTAAGTTTTCAACATACGAACTTTGGGGTAAAATATTCGAATTCTAGAAAGCAATTGGGTATGATGATCTCTGAGGTACCTTAAATGAATCTATAAAAGACTGAGATTCTAATACATGAACTGAGGTAATGTGAAAAAGAACTAAGGAGAAATCAAACTCTAATAGACATTTGCTTTAGGTTCATGGACAGTTTGGGGAGGAAGCAGCAGAGAACAGAGAAGAAGAGTTAGAATTTTGAGAAGGCATTAAAATATTTCTCAAGTTATTTCTAAACCTCCATTTTTTTCAAAGCCCTTGAAGGCATCTACAGAATTTATGGCAATCATCACCTAGTTTGGTTGTAATACATCTTTTAACATAAATTGTACAGTGTGAGCAACCAGAGTGTCAGTGCAGGTGGATATCATGTATCTTGATGGAAGCCTTTGTTGCTGATCACAGTGATAATTCCACTGGAATTTGGCTTCCATGGCTTTTATGGATCTGGCCTCTCTGAGAAGGATGGAAAATAAATTGGTAAGGGAAAGATGCTGATTTTGTGATATGAGCAAATCTCTACCAGGATATGGGAAAACATTCACTCCCTTCTGCTAATATTGCCTGCCCTCATTAAAAGAATATTTGGGTTTCAAACCTCCAAAGCAAGACCCTTAAAGCTTCCTTCAGTCTTACTCAGTGGTCTGGAATCTCTAATATTCACATTGAACCTGCTATCAACATGTGGTTGAAGAGGCAAATGTTGACCTTTCTAAACTAGGTCACTAGTTAAGGGGTAGACCATGGATGGAGTAGATGCCATAGCTTGGGTTAGTGGGAAGTTTTGTATCCCAGGCATAAACCAACTCTCTACACTACCTTGAGGCTTGAAGGTATCATGGAGTCATAGATTTTTTTTTTATCCTCCATGAGTATAAAATTTAAAATATTAACCACATTTAGTATAGTAATATAGGACCATGTTTATTCATTTCTGTGTCCCTGCAGCAACAGAGCTTTTTAGGAAGCAGATAGTCAGGAAATCACAGTTATTGTTGATAATAATCATGATGAAAATGACCATGGTGATCAATACATGAAATAATAAATTCCTTCTTAAGTGGCTTCTATATGGAGACAGTTATACAAAGTTAGCTATCTTGCTGTATTTAATAGACTGAAACAACATAATAAAACATTCTGGTACCAGCCTATGAGCATGTGAAGAGTGAAAGCTATGTATTATACATTTCTGTATTTCCCACACTTATCACAGGACTTAGACAGTAATAAGTACTTCAAAAAGGTCATGGAAAATGGAATTAAAGTATGAGTTTTTGGTGTAAAAGAGTTTGAAATCCATGGATAGCTTTTTTTTAATAATACACAATTCCATGATCTTTTGAATACTGCTCAGCTATGCTTAATGTTACTGATGTACTGATGAACACTTTCTATATGAAAAGGCCAACTAAGCATACCCTATGAAGCAGTAAAGTTGCCACTTAAGTAGCTGGAAAGATGGATTGTTGTACTTGCTGTTAGCATCCAATGCACTGTGAACAGTGGGGCCTGCCACATTGTGGTATCCTTGAGAAGCTGATAAGAATCAAGTTCCTGTTCACTTGGAGCCTGCAGGGGTTTTTTTGGTATTTTTTTTTTCTTTTTGGAGCACTCACCAAAAAGACAGAGAGACAGAAAGCAAAAAAGTCATCGCCCAGGGTGGATGGTCACACCACAATCCCTTCTCCTCCATTCTCCTCTTGGGATCTTGGGCATGCATGCACACACGCCCAGCATGAGTTTAAGCCACCGGGTCCAGTACTCGAACCACGGTGGACTACATGGACTAAAAAAGAGACTCAGAGGGGCAAAATGATGTAGTGAAGGTGAAACAGCAAGGATGGAGAGCAGTGCCTCAGATCCAAGGTGATCTGCTCTGAAGCCAGTACTCCTGCCCCCCATATATTCATGTGTAAAGTGCTTGGGCCACCTGCTGGATTTCCACAGGCATTATTACATTGATATCTTTAAATATCTTAATTAGGTCTTGCAGGAAGGAAATTATTTGGTCACCAAAACAGCCCGAGTTTTCCAACTTGAAAGACCGTGTCTGTTTCCTATCACTACGTAGGGTGGTGGCTCCCTTTCACCAGGAAATGTCAATATAAGTGGTGAACCATGTATAGCAGGGGTGCTTGGATTAAAGTCACTGGCCTGTGAGGAAATGTGACTGCACGTGGTATGTGCACCTAACACCTACAGCAAACACTCCCACAGCCACCAATGTTGGATTCAATTAAACATTAAATTCATCATCTTTAGCAAGGAAAGAGAACAGCAAACAGTTGCTCTCTCATGGCTAAACACCCCTTGGATTTGCTGGCCTTTGATTTATTGGAAGAAACCTGCTGGGAAGAACATACTGTGTAGCTGATTAATGTCAGCTTCTGTCATCAGTTTCCACTTAGATTCTTGGCCAGCCTTGACATCTCCTCCCTTAAGGATCCAGAAGAATTTGAGGGCTGATCCAAGAGCTTTACTGGCATGGGATTTGCAGAATGCGGTGTTTGCAAAATAAGGAAGATGAATGGAAGTGGAATCCCATGTTCTCCACTGGACTCGTTTCTTTAATTCATTTCTCCAGAGGCCCAGCTCCATGCCAGGACCACACCAGCAAGGCGACTGGGGAAAGTGTGTTCCCAGGCTCCAGTACAGATGTCTTGCATTTCCTGTGCTGCTTTATGTGCTGCCTCCTTGGAGCTCATCAAACTGGGAAGGGGTCTGAAAAGGAATGTAGCACACAATCACCTTCAGATCTTTCACTGGAACTTTTGGACAAAGCCTGTGAAAGTGGGTATCAGAAAGATCTAGCCCAACCTATTGCCTGGCTGAGTTCAGGAGGATGCATTGCTCTGCAGGGCAGGCTCAGGAGCCTCATGGTTCATGGGGTCACATAATCTAAATTTCCCTCAATGATTAACTATGATTCAATGGCGTTTAATTTAAAGCAAGCAGAATTTTGGGTACTTTGTTGGTTTGTTTTTTTCTTGGTGGAGGAAAACCCACTACCTTTCCTCTTCCTCTAATGTGCAAAGAATTTAGAAAGAGGTGACAATTTTAATCAGATCCTGAAACTTGTCCTTCTGAGCTCACACTTGGGGAATGGAAGGAGGAGAGAGAGAGAGAGAGAGAGAGAGAGAGAGAGAGAGAGAGAGAAGAGAGAGAGAGAAAAGGTGAGTGAGAAAAAGGGGGAGAGGTAGAAAGGATAGAAAGGACAGAAGAAAAGAGGGAGAGAAGGAAGGAAGAAATGAAGGAAGGAAAGAGCAGAGAAAGAAAGAAGAAGGAAGGAAGGAAGGAAGGAAGGAAGGAAGGAAGGAAGGAAGGAAGGAAGGAAGAAGAAGAAGAAGAAGAAGAAGAAGAAGAAGAAGAAGAAGAAGAAGAAGAAGAAGAAGAAGAAAGAAAGAAAGAAAGAAAGAAAGAAAGAAAGAAAGAAAGAAAGAAAGAAAGAAAGAAAGAAAGAAAAGAAAGGGAAGAAGAAAGAAAGGAAGGAAGAAAGAGAAAAAGAAAGCAAGAAAAACCAACTCTAATTTAGAAATAAAAATGTATTCTGGTTATCTATTGACATTTAAGAAATCATCACAAAGCCTAATGGTATAAAGCAAGCAACAATACTCATTTGTATGTCACAATTTCTGAGAGTCTGGAATTCGGGAAAAAAGAAGACCTTGACGGTTCTGGCATGGGATTTCGCATGGAGTTGTAGTCAGGATCTAGAAATTGGGGGCTAAAGAATAAAGAGCAGAGTCTTGCTGGGGCATTTCTCTCTGTCTCTTATTCTCTCCCTTTGTTTTCAGGACTGTTCACTGTTGTCTCTCTAGCAGAGCTAATTTGAGCCTCCTCAGAGCATGGCAACCTCTGGAAAGTCAAGCTGCTTCCACAGTGACTGAGGTCTTCAAAGGTGAATATTCCTGTGAGTCCCTGTGGTATTTCTAATCTGATGGTGTAGCAAGATCCACAAAGAGCTTATTTGTAAAGTCTTAGGTTTACATCTTCATTCTTTCACCAGTCAATTCAAATGATCTGCTGGAGAGTGGACCAAATTACTCCTAGGTTTCTTTTCAGCCTATTCATCTAGTGGGGTTGTTGCTAGGTGTCTCATCCTTAAATATGAGACAATAGGGGACCAGCAGTTAGTGTAATGGCTTTGTCACTGGATTCCCATGTAGTCGGCCATGGTTCAAGTCCTGAACCTGGTGGCTTACACTCATGCCAGGGCATGTGTGTGCATACCCAAGATCCTGAGAGGAGAAAGGAGGAGAAGGAATTGTAGCATGGCCATCCCCCCCGGGAGGTGATTTCTCACTTTCTGTCCCGCTCTGTCTTTCTGGTGAGCGCACACGCCCTATAGCAAAAAACCTCTCAAAAAAAAAGAGAGACAATAATAACTGTCATGAGGCTCACTGAAGTGTCAAGCACTATTCGTATGTTCTACATGGGATTACTAATTTAATTATAGCAAATATGCTAGAAGTAGGTACTAATGTCATTTCCCTTTCACGAATGAAAAATTCGATGTATGGAAAAGTCAAGCAGCTTGCTGAAAATCACACCTAAATGGAAGAGCCAGGATTTGAACCCAGACAATCTGACTGGAAAGGTCACCCTTTCAAGCATTATAATTGTTTTCCCCAAAGAAATCATGGTCCAGTGGCTTCACACTTAAATCAAAGAGAATTTTCTGTATGTTCTCATGTGTAAGGCATAAGATCTAATTCAAGAAATGGGCAGCATATGACAACCCAGTGGGAACCACAGGAAGGGATTCATAAGACAAGCGAGCTGGGAAAAAAAAACAAACAAACAAACAAAAAAAAACTGGGTGTTAGAGACATCTTCCTGTTAGAAAGAAACATAACTGAGTTCTTTAACCAGAAGTTAAAACACCAAAAAATGGAATTGACATGCTAAGTGGTAGAAGAAACTTGTTTTTCCACATGGCTAGTAACTACCAATTCTAGCCCTGAAAGGAGTTCCTTTTCTCCCAGTATCTGCATTGGCTTTTTCTGGGTCCTGGCCATTCATTCATTACCTTCAGGGAGAGAAGAGGTTAGGGTTTCTCATACTGTTATATAGCTGATCTGGTTCTCTGTCCTTATCCACATTTACCAGGAACAGACAACCTTCTTTGTTCAACTTAGAGTCCAGTTCTAGTTTGGAGACCAGCTGAGAGCCAGAGATTATGAAAGTAGAGACAGATGAAAGAGGACATGATTGCCCCCAGATCCTGGTGCACCTCAAGCTTCAGAAGGAAGAGACCAGGCCTGCCTATTCACTCATGTGTCCCCAGCAAGTGACATGTAACCCATGTTCAGAATTCATTTAATTAATAAATGAATGAATGAATTGCTGAATAAATGAACAAATGACTTGTACAGGATGCTCCTGGAAACCTACAACAGGATTCTAGATGGAATTGGCACGGTTCCTCCTTCCTCTCATCTTGCACAACTTCCACCTAATGGGCAGTTAATTTTAGGTGAGAATGAGTCCTGTGTCCAGAAACCTGGCTTTTTCTTTGGTGATAACATCCTTCTAGAGGTACTCAGTAAGTTATGTTGGGACATTTAAAAGACCAACCAATATAAAACTGTTTAACGCAAAAGCCCCTTTTCTCAGGCAACAGGAAGTCAGGCATAAAATTATTTTATGGCAAATAACCCTAGAATAGTCACATACATACACCTGTATATACTTGAAGCATTTTTACATGTGATCATGATCAGCTGGAGGTGCTTGCTGTTAGCTTTGCCTGTGGATACCTCCATTTGAATAACTTAATCAATAGAAAGTTCATTGTCCCAGGAATAGCAGATGGTGTAATGTTTATGTTGCTGGACTCTCACATAGTCAACCATGGTTCAAGTCCCAGACCTGGTGGCTTAAAACTCACACCAGGTGCGTGTGCATGTGTGTCCCAAATCCAGAGATTAGAATAGAGGAGAAAGGATTGTGGCATGGCCACCCCCCCACCGGGGGTATGATTTATCGCTTTCTCTCTGATGAGCACATGTGCACTCTTAAATTAAATAAATAAATAAATAAATAACAAAGGAAAGAGGGACCAGCAGTTGGTGTAATGGCTATGTCACTGAACTCCCATGTAGTTGGCTGCAGTTCAAGTCCTGGACCCAGTGGCTTAAACACACACCAGGCGTGTGTGCCCAAGATCCCAAGAGGAGAATGGAGAAGGGACTGCAGCGTGGCTATCCTCCCTGCGGGGTGATTTCTCACTTTCTGTGTCTCTCTGTCTTTGTCTTTCAGGTGAGCACACGTGCCCTATAGCAAAAACCTCTCTAAAAAAAAAAAAGATAAGTAAAGAAAAAAAGGAAGCTCATTACCCCTTCGGATAAATTGCTTTGTTGTCCTGTTACTTACTGTAGGAAACAAGTAAAGAATTTCTCAGAAAGGAGACAGATTGTAATCTGCTGAGATTACAAATTTTAGCCACCTCAAAATAACTATTCAAATTGTATTAAGATCCTAAATAAGAAACTAGTTTGTCTCATATATATGGAGGAGTAGTTGCAATGGCACCAATGTGGTACTCTCTAAGATGAAAGAGATGTAATGATTTGGATGGTGGCACAGTGCTAAAACACAGTGTTCTATGAGGCTGACCCACAGGGAAGGTTCCAAGTTTGCACCTGGAGACCTCCCTGAGTATGCTGGGCACAGATGTGCCATTGATCCAGGGCTAGTTGAGGCTTAGGGTGGATCATGGTATTGGGACTTTGTTGAGAATGCAGTCTTTGTCTCTCTCTCCACACACACCACACATCTGATGAAGTTGTGTCTTGTTATGTTTTTATTGTGCCAGCAATAATATCAGGGAACTTGAAAAGTTCTGAATGGGGGCCAGACAATGGTGCAGCAATAGTGCTACATGCTGTGAGACTGGTCCTCATGGGAAGGTTCTGGGTTTGCATTTCAAGACTTCTCTGAAAACACGAGGCACACGTGTGGCCAGGATCTGGGACTGGTTGGAGCTGGGGGTCAATTGTGCTATACAAGCCCTGTTAGAAGTCTCTCTCCCCACCCTCATCCCATGGAAAAAAGAAACTTAACAAAAAAGTTCACGGAAAAATGGAATTAAAGTACAAGCTTTTCACTTACTTTGTTTTGTTTTTAGTATAAAAACATTTTTTAATTCATGCATAGCTTTTTTATGACATACATTTTTCATTGATTTTTGAGTCCTCACATTGCCCAAGCTGTTCCCGCAGGCAGAAAAATCCTTCCTTGCCTTCTAAAGTTCTTGTTCAAGACTCATGAAGTTTTTCTAGGCCTTCCCTATTAGGATTTGTCAGCCTGCTACATGAGTCCTGCAGCTCTTTTTCAAGCTGTCTTCTGTACCTATTTTACCATGCCTAAAGCCCTGCGAGATTGCTTGCAGAATGGTGGTGAGGCACAGTAGAAGTGGATTTGAATTAGGACTGCCAGATTTAAACTCCAAATTGCCCTTCCCCTCAATTGGATTTCAGGGAAGGTGATAGTCTCCACATATTTCAATGTGTTACAATAATTCCAATTCAACATGGTTTATAGAATTTGTAAGAAAATAGATACAAAAAAATCCTTTGTGGGGTAATGTTATTATGCATGCACGTTCAAGAGACAGTGACTGTCAAATACACAATGAGAGCTGAAGTTTTATACACAGATGTTTAGGTGACCTTGAACAAGCCCTTCCCTCTCTTGGCCTTGGTTCCTGAACCTCACCGAGGATTCTTAGTCTGGGATTCTCAGGGGGCACTTTAGGAAAGCCACAAAGCCCATGAGACTATATGCAGCGTTGTGCCTGTTGGTGCGTTTTTCCAGATTGAGCTTTCACAGTTTTCATCAGATTCTCAGTGAGATCTGAGATGCAAGGAAAGTTAGAAACCTGAGCCAAATGCTCATGAGGTTAGTATCCTCCCCTCACATGTGAGAGTTCATGTCTCTAAGAACTTTAGTCCGACATGTTCTTGTAAAAGGCATAGAATCATATTTTGCAAAACCAGAAAAGGCCTATCACAGAGAGGAAATAATTCTGGAGAAGTGAGGTCAGGTGCCAGATGTTAGCAGCTGGCAGAGACTGTGGAAGGCTACGAGGGACCCAGTGAGATGGGTAACCACAGACTCTCAGGTCATTTCCTCCTTAATTTTAAAGTTGGAGATGGGAGTAGTCAGTAACAAGTCCCGAGGAAAGTCCTCCCATAAAAACAGGAGGCATTTTGTTTGTGTAAAATATCTTGATCTAGTTTATAGTTTTAAAATATCCTACCTAGAGGTGCTGTGCTAGAAGCCAAGGACTCAGGGATACACAAGACTGAGGGGTTCCCATGCTCTACTAATGGGGATACAGTCAACTGACTACAAAACCAGAGGAAATTTAGAAGACCCCCAAGACAATCTTTTTGGCTGGGTACTCAATTACATTACTGAATGGTTTGAATAAAGGTCCTCAGATGCCTTTGTATATCATCATGGCTCCAGGTGGTGCTGGATTGTATGAATTTGTGGCCTTATTTCATTCTTATAACATTCTTGCAAAGTAGGCTCTATGATTCCAATTTTGAGTAGAGAAACCTGCTTTGGTTACACATATAGGGAAACTTACTCAAACAGTTCTGTCCTTACAGGCCTGGTGCTTCCAGGTCATCTATATTGTCTATCCGTCTCTATCCCTGTCACACAAAACTGCCCAGGCATTCCATCCTGGGAAGGACACCGGGGCAGTCTGTGCAGCTTCTGATAACACTGGGCCGTACACTCTGCGTGTGGGCCAGCCTGCTATCATCTGTACTTATCCCTGCATTCATATTTGGAGCTGTGTTTTAGATGAGGATAAGGGAAACAGATTGCAGATGTATGGAAGTAAAATGAAAGCAGTGAACCCTTTATCCTCTCACTTGTTTCTATTTGGGAAAGTCATGACACCTTTTTGCACAGAAAAACAGAAAAATACATCATGATTTTCCCGACAACCTAATCCTTGATGCCAGTGCTCACTCCCTATTGAACACATGGCAACCAGCTGACACTGGCCTGCAGAGGGCCCAAGGGGTGGTCTTTTCTAGAGCAGCCCTAGCTAACATAACAGAAGGGATTATCCGCCAAGTCCACTCCGGAAGTGTGAGTCCTGTGGGGAAGATGAGAGCAGAGCCTCTGACTTGAAGGATTCCAAATTCTAGTTGAGAAGACGTTAACATGTAAATTTTAATTCTAAGCAAGGTGATATGAAGTCAAAGCTCCTTTGGTGAGAGGACAGCACTCCCCAATCTGACTTCAACTCAATTTTCAACCCAGTCACTCATTCCTCCACATTCATTGGGCTCCACCTGACTGAACTGCTTGTCATTTTCTGAGCCAATCACACGTTGCCCATGCTGTCCCTCCTTCCATACAGTTTCATGTACACTCTCTACCACCTCGGATTTGTAAAATGCAGACCAGGACCAGCTAAGGGTTACCTTTGTAAAAAGGGTTTCTAGAGCTCCATGGAGAATCTCAACAGGCCATCTGCTTTCCCCAGTCTTCCTGAGAAGGCTGCAGACTCACGTGCCCTTTCAGCTCAGGGACTAAACACAGAGACGGAGGCAGCTCAGTGCCGTACTGTTGTAGCATGAAGAGCCCAGTGTGAAGCAGGCAGGAGAGGAGTCCAAGTCAGTACCAGAGCTGGGAAGAGGTGCGGACACCCAGTTCTGTCGCTCTCCCTCCATGCCTCTGACCATCCCAGTGTTCCCTTACACTGTTGACCCCTCAGTTTCTGTTGCTAATCATCGATCTTGCTCATTGGCATTGGCAGAACATTCAGTCCAGGTTGACTCAAATTACTGCTAAAAGCCATGTGGGATGCTTAACTGTTCTTTAGTCACTGGATAGAAGCAATGCCAAGACCAGCCAGAACCTGAGACAGCATCCCAGCTTCCTCCCAGCAACATCTTGAAGCAGCAGACAGAGCAGTAGAGAGACTCTTAAAAGGCATAGCTGAGAGAGGTTCATGGGTCTGCCACCCTGCACATTAATTCTAGTTCTGCTTCTCATGAGAAATGTACCTCAGTTTCCCTATATCTCTAAACTGGGTTACAGAATTGGAAAACATGATAAATCCTGAGCCCTCCTTCTAATCTAAATGAAGACTATGAAAATTAATTGGTGCTTTTCAGTTCAACCTCCATATGCCCTATTTTCTCATTAAAACCAGGGTATGGACAATTTTAAAGAGATTATTTCCTCCAATGTTTGTAATCTACAGTTTACTATTACAAGGTCATTTCTTGAAGTCAGAGAAGTTATTAATTTCCTGCAGTAGGCTGTAATTGGGAACTCACTGGCCTGAATGTCATTATGTTTTAAGATGTACAGATGCACAGAGGTATTGCCTAGAAACAATGAGCACTGTAAGCGGCAGTGCTCAGCTATAGGCCATATCGAAGAGATGAGGTTTAGTGGAGTTAGGTTTTATTGTGTTGTAGAAACACGAGAAATCTGATGAAGGGTCAGACTGAGCTCATAAAGTAAAAGGCATATTGCATTTTAAAGCTGGTATTAGCCTGGTCACCATCTCTGCTAACTCTGCTCTATTACACTTGGAAGGTGATTGACATGAGAATTTGGAGCACTTTGAGTGTCTGTATCTTACTAATCTACTCCAGGGGTGGCAGACACTCCAAGAGACAGCATGGCTCGGCTTTAGCTATATTGATATTTTGGGCAGGACCATTCTTTATTGAAGACTGTCAGTACATTGTCAAATGTCTGGCAGCATTTCTGCCTTCTGCCCTCTAAATGGCACTAGCATACTTCCGCTGAGACAATCAGAAATGCCTCCAGAAATTTGTCAAGTAGTTCCTGGGAGTTGGGGTTCAAGACAAAATGCTTCTAGATGAGAACTTCTGCAGTAAGACCGGCCTGTATCAGTTTACCTAGAGGTCTTTCCAGAGATGGGGGACAAGCCCAGTGACCTCCCACCTGTGTTCCAGTTCTAACATCTAAAGTCAATCTAAAGTAAATGTATTTCATTGTTTATTCATTTTAGCTCCAAGCTGATTTCCAAATAAGAAATGAAAAATTGCTCCGTGCCTTTCCTTTTGGCAATTTATAATGAGTAATGGACAATTTTTAAACTTCTTTGCAACTTATGGGAACACAAATGTACAAAACTTCATTCCTACAGGGTGACTATTTGGCTTTAATAGGATAGTGTTTAACAATCTGCCTAAAAGTTAGTGAAATAGATACTAGTACATAATTACCTTTGACATGACTATAAAATAGCTATTTTAACCATTTTCCCCAGATACTCTTACCTTGGCATTTAACTCTTCCATCTCTTCTACCTCTACTCAGGCCTGCTGAGCCTAAAAAAGCATGCTCAGTCCAAGGACATTCTCTCAACAGAGAGAGATCCTGCCCTGATTCTCTATTGCCTTCCACTCAGCTTAAAGGAATAGGCTAAATATGAGCTCAGGTTTAGACAGACCTGGTTTCTAAAGGGCAGCTCAATCATTCACATAAGTTATGTGCCCTTCAGGAAGATATTTAGCTTTCCTGGGTGCCGTTTTCTTCTCTCTGTCTCTCTTTTCTTTTTATAATAGTAAGTACATGTGCATGCATGAGAAAGAGAGAAGGAAAGAGAAAGAACCCTTGACAAGGTCTTGTCATGCTACATACAATTTCTTTTCCCCATTCCTTTAGATCCTCAGGGTCTTGGGCACCCATATGTTGTCCTAGCTTGTTTTCAGGACAACTCAGGGATCCAAACCTACAGGTGACCATATGGCTTCTCAGAGTCTAGCATGCTAAGGACTAAGACACCTAGGCTGGGCCAGTTTTCTTCTCTCCAAAATGGGTTGGTAATTCCTACTTTTCAGAGAAATTAATGAAATGATGAATGAGGGAGAACCAAGCACATGCGTAGTACATATGCATGGCGCTCTCACTCTCTCTGTCTCTCTCTCTCTCAATGTTTGTTTCATTAAAGTGGTCAAGGCAAAATACTAAACGCCATATCTATAGGGCCTTTCCTTCAGTGTTAGGTGTCCGGCCAATATTCCTGGGACATGAGGAGTGCCCATCCTCTCATTCCTCCATTTTGTTCAGTTGTACGCCTGGACTCTTTCACCCCAAGCGTTCATTTAGAAGAACAAGGTCTTCAAGTAGGGACCCCATGGGGCCCCTCAGGGTAGCAGGATGGAACATGCTGGACCAGGTGAGGTCTTGCCCTCTGAGTGGCCAATGAAAGCTAAGGTTTAGAAGCTAGTGTCTACTTTGAAGAGATGATGGTGCCTTGTAGGCTAAGGTAAAAGGCCTCCCCTGTAAGAAAATGCGCAAATGGTTAGTCATTTTAAGCCTCCATTGCCATACAATGGCCTCTAAAATTGCTGCAACTCCCTTTGAAAGGCAGCTCAGTGGAAAGCATACTGTGCTAGGAGCCTAAAGATCCATGCCAGTCACTCTCCAGCTATTCGTCCCTGAGCTAGTGATTTAATCTCTGTGATCCTCAGTTTCTCCATCTGCTTTCTTCCCCTCTTAATTTATGTATATTTAAAAAAATCTTTCTTTCTTTCTTTCTTTCTTTCTTTCTTTCTTTCTTTCTTTCTTTCTTTCTTTCTTTCTTTCTTTCTTATATGAGAGAGATAGTTAGAAAGAAAGACAGGTATCCCCAGTAGGGACTTTTTTGCTGCAGTGACCTAATGGCCTGCATTATCAGCACAGGCCTGCACATGCATGTCCAGCAGGCTCAAGGAGGTCCTAGGATGCCAACTCAGAGCTTTCCCCATGTGGGTCTAGTTATGTTGACACTATACCACTACCTAGCCCCCAGATTTTTTTTTTTTAGTTAACAAACAAAAATTGTATGTACTTATCATATGCAATGTGGTGTTTTGAAATATGTATACATTGTGGCATGGAGAAGCTGAGTAATTAATAGACACGTTTACCTCACATACTTACTTATTTTGTGTGTATGAGAACACTTAAAATCTATTCTTAGGTCAGCCTGTGGTGGGGTGGTTGGGATGACTGAATCAACGAGGCTGACTGCGCGGTCTGAGTTCTGGACCTAGTGGTTGAAAAAATATGCCAGGCATGTGTGTGTATGTATGTGTGTGTGTGTGTGTGTGTGTGTGTGTGTGTGTGTTTGTAGGGGGGTTGCTTTCTTACTTTCCTTCTCTCTCTGACTCTGTATCAAATGCCCTCTAGCAAACTAAACAAACAAACAAACAAAAAACTAATTTCTTAGGAATTTTCAAGAATACAGCACATTGTCATAAATAATAGTCAGCATGTTGTAAAATAGATCTCTGGATCTCTTGACAATTGTTATGGTGGTCTCTAGCCAGAGTTTGTGGTACTAGACTATGCCTATTTTGGAATCCTCTTCCTATAGGATCTATTTTCCATATATGGAGTCACTTTATTATTTTCTTGCTACCATTTAAAAAGACTTAATTTTTTATTTATGGAGTTACTCATTTTTTCCCCTAAGAACTATTTTTTTTGATGGATTGCCATAGAGATTCTCTTTTATTAAATAGTTCTACATAAAGCCATTGTCCCCTTTTTCAGATTAGCCTGAGAATAACCTTTTTTTCTTTACTTAGTTCAGTAACTTTCTCTCAGATTTGAACACTTCACCTGTAACTGGGATCTCTCACTTTATCTTCCTCTTTCTCTCACTATTCCATACTCTTTCTTTCTCTTTTAAATTTGGAAAATAGTTTTAAGATATAGAAAATATCAAAGTCACCCATGTTCTCAGAACTCAGAATTAATTGTTTTGGAGGTATTTTTAATGAAAGAAAAATATTACTAAGTAACATAAAAAATTTATCTTTCTAACAAACTCTGAAATTAATATCTCATTCTTCTGGATAAGACAAGAACCTTGGAAAGCTTTAATTTTCCTCTCAATTTCCTCTCTCATTCTCTGCGTTTTTATTATCTTATAGTTAAATCACACTGTGACCTTAACTTCTCCAAATATTACTGATATTTGTGATTGATACGATTGTGCCCGATGTCTTATTTTACCATTATTTTTCCTCATATTACTTCTTGTTAGATCCTATTCCTTACTTCTGAGTTTGTTATTCTTCTTATTTTAGGTATTATTAGCATTTCTTTCAGAGAGAATCTATTAGGAGTAAATTTGGTTTTTATTTCAAGGTTTAATCCTTTAATTTCTTTTTTTAAGATTTCTAGTTTACTTTTTCTGAAAGGGAGGTAGAGAGAGACCCTCCCATCAACCCAGTTATTAAAAGCACACACATGCCCAATATGCTGAGGGAGGTCGGGACATAAACCCAGAACCTTTCCCATGTGGGTCGTCCACTTGTGTTATCACTACATCACCACCTGGTCCCTAATCGTTTAATTTCTTCTCACTTTCATATGAGTAAGGTCATCTCACACACCTGATCTCTAGCACAGTCTGTACACACTTTCCACAGTGCTCTCACAAACCCCAAAGTCGTCATAATGGTGCTCACTGAAGACCAGTAATAATATCCCTGCAGTTATTTCCCTCAGTATTGTCTTAAGGATTTATTGCTTCACTGGAATTAGATCTCCCTTGATCCCAACAGCACTTTAGACCAAGTGTTTAAAAGGAATAAAATCACATTATATTACAGAAAGAGCCCTACTAAGTGCTGAATTATGTCAATGAGATTGCCAGGTCACCCTGCCTCCCAGCCTCCCAGCCCCTTCCTCTGTCCCCAAGGGTTAGAACAGAACATTCTGCTCCTCCTGCAGTCTCAGCTGCCCTCCTGCTTCTAGACAACTCCCTGTCCCAAGGGAGGCTGATCATTTGGGTTAGTTTGTGTCTTCCTCCTGCTGTCCTTGGAAAGCCTCTTCCCTCTGCTTGTAGTTTCAGGGATCAATTGTACTCTGGCAAAGAATGAGAGTTGATGACAATGAGGAGAGTTTCCATTTCTTCTTCCTGCAGCTGCTGACCGGACGAGCAAGCCAGATTGTGTACCTCCTCATAGGAGAGGAAGCGGCATGCGAGCCCTGGAAGTTCCAAGGAATAACTCCCACAGGCACCTGGAGCGTGAGGCCAGGGCACCTTCTTCCCAGTGGGCTTGTCTGATGGAAAAGCGACTGTCTTCTCACACCCAGGGTCATTATGCAGCACAGTTCTACACATCTGGATGGAAGCGTGGAGAAGTCAGCCCATTTACCCATAAACCGATCAGAGCTGATGATATACAGAGAATAACCTAACTCTTGGTTAAGAAGACAGTCAAATTAAGAGGAAAAGAAAGAAAATATAAGCTCTTTATTACTTGTATTGCCAACGATTTGTTTTTCTATTTATGAATGTATTTCTTTTTTTTCCCCAAGCTTTTAAGAAGAAATTGAAAACTTTTGCAAGAGCTCTTGTATCCTAGGTATTTTGTTGATTGTTCTTTCTTTTAAACAGCAACTTTAGTACCAGCTGTGGAGAATTACAGTCAAATTTATTTGACATATGCTGTGACAGACAAAGAATTAAGTCTGAATGAGCCTCCGGTGAAGGGCGAGGCAGTCACATCACTTCTTTCTTGGTCTCCACGTACTTCTTGTGCTTCGCTGTGATTTTTCCAGAAGAGTCTGGATGAACAACATAGGAGGTGTGTGACCCAGTGCACTTTCAGCTACATGGTGAAGTATACGCAATGAGACGGGTCTACAACAGCTGCCTGAAGCTGCTGCTTCCTCAAGGGCAAAGGTGCTTAAGACTAAAACCAAAATTGCAAAGAAAAGGGAATCCTAAACAGAAATAGCTCTTCTCAATTACAGTTCCTTTTTCTTTCTCTACTTGTCTCTCATAAACACATGCATATTCACTTAAAGCAGTCTTACATTCCAGAAGTGAAGAATTTCTCAAGAAAGGAAAGTTTGCAAATTCAAATGCAGTTACCTTTGCCCTGATTGCTGTGTGTTGGTGAGTCATTATTATCCAAAAAATGGGGATGAGACTCTCAATGATTAATGACGGTTTTCAAGACTGGCAGGGGGCCTTACCCAGATGGTAATAACATTTTCCACCTACGTCTTGGTTTTTAGAATAAAAATAGTAGAGAAAATGAAAAATATGCAAGTGCATGCAGATTTTTTAAAGCTCACTGCTTGTGAACACATTCAGGGTTTGTGTAATCATTATGATGATTACCATTATTCACTTGACTGTTTTTCAATTACTAATTCAAACTTTTCATTTTGAACTTGCATTTGACCTCCTTGACAGTCATAAGTGGGTTGCAAAATAGTCATCATAACTTTTGGAGAGCCATAAGTTAAATTTTCAAAGCATTTTGAAGAGTACCAATTTCTCACTGCTCAATCACAAGCCACCACCACCTTTGGAAATATCCTGAATCTGCACTTAATGTTCTCCCTCACGGACTCTAGGCATGGTAAAGGTTGTCTAAACAGTAGTTACAACTTTGGTTTTTTATCTTATTTCCAGGAAAACACCAAATTACAGAGATCTTATAGAGAAAGAGTTGCCTTCACCTTGTGGCAATTAAAACTTTTAAGACTGCTTACTTCCTGTGATCCGACATCTGAAAAAGATGGCAAAGCTGGTTTTTCCACCATCTCCCTTTCTCTTTTGGTCCTCTCTATTCCTACCTATCCACCCACCCTAACCTCCAAACAAATTTTCCTGTTTCTCATTTTCTTGGAGAAATCAGTGCTTACTCAGAAATCAGCCAGTTATTTTCTACTTTTTAAGAAAAATGCATTAATTGTGGTGGAGAACAGAAGCTGTTTGACAGTAACTACTCTTCCACTTTTCCTAAGCATAGACCCAGACTACTTTTTCCAGATCGCTGTCATTAGGTGTGACCATGTGACTGACTTCTAGTCAATGAAATTAAGAGTGCTGCTTCCAGTTGTGGTCCATGCAAACCTTCCATTTTTGTTCCTCTATGCCTTTTTAAGGCTGACTAGATTTATGACCCTCTAGATAACATTGTAAGTACCCTATTACAGTGCAAAGCTGCTGTTGTTCTGGAATCCTTGTGTGTTCTATTATTTTGAATAATGCATGTATGGGCTTTTTATTACCTTAGCCTCGTCTACATTTATTTAAAAAATCACATATGCTTTAATGCTCCCTTTGGATGAATTTCTATTTTATAATTATACCTTCTAAACCTCTCCAAGATACAATAATAATAGCTGTCCAGTGAGAGTCTGATCATTGACAAAGGGGAGAGAATGGGCTTCAAAGTTTGTACTCATGAAAAAACAAAACAAAACAAACAAACAAACCAAAACAATAAAATACCACCTACACAAAAAAGCACATCTACTATACAGGTCATGGCACTTGTAGTTGAGACAGCTGAAAATTAGGAGAGTTAGAAAATCTGCTTCAACTGAGATGTCAGTACCTTTTCAGCTACCCATGATAGGGTTTTAAAAGCATACTACAGAGGCAATATTAAGCAGAAGCCCAAAATCAAAATTGTGCAACGGTTCTTGTTGAAGTGAGGAAGTATGCAGCTCTCCCTGGGCAGGTGTCCCTGAGAACCCATCAAACTCCCCAAAGTATTGTAGGCCCTTGTGGGAAAAACTGTCATACAGGAAAGAACTCAGGCTTTAGAACTAGACAGACGTAGACTCAAGTCCTGGGTCTGTTACTCACTAGTGCTAGTTATTGCTTAATGAGAGCCATCTTGAATAACCTTGGCATAAGCAAAAGGAGAATTCACATTTCTGCAAATACATACTGATTCAAGGATCTGTGCTGGTTTCAGGTTTGGTTTGGTGCAAGAATGCACTGCCAGCATTTTACATGTCTTGCTTGATGAGGAAACTTGCTAGAAAACACTATGTTCTGATTTTCTTTCTGAGGGGCAGGGTTCATGGTTCTGCTGTCTGGAAGGCCTGAGCTTGGCACAAGTGTGTGTCTCTCACACCTGGGGTAATGAGCAAGAAACATGAGCTATAAGCAGGAGCGCTGTCCATCAGGGTTCCCTGTCAGATTTCAGATACAGTCTCTGGAACTGGAGCACCGCATTCAAGTGGGGACAATGAAATTCAGTGCCCACATGCAGGAGCAAATGAGCAAGGAAACCAGAGAAGCTGGAGAGCAAGGTTGGAAGGTGAGGCCAGGAAAGAGGCTCCTGAGGATGCAAAGTCAGGTCCTCAGCAATTACTGCAGAACTTCAGTCTGGTTCAAGCTTTGCCATAAAAAGAAAATGTGTCTTGAGGGGACCAGCAGTTAGCGTAATGGTTATGTCGCTGGACTCCCACGTAGTCAACCGTGGTTCGCGTCCAGGACCCAGTGGCTTAAAACTCACGCCGGGCGCGTGTGCGTGCGTGCCCAAGATCCCGAGAGGAGAATGGAGAAGAAGGGATTGTGGCGTGGCCATCTCCCCTGGGGGGGTGATTTCTCGCTTTCTGTCTCTCTGTCTCTCTCTGTCTGGCAAGCGCACGCGCCCTATAGCAAAAACCTCTCCAAAGGAAAAAAAAAAAAAAGAAAATGTGTCTTTTTTTGGATTTTTTTTAATTCTTTTTTTTCTATACAGCAGGTGCACTCACATGAAAGAGAGAAAGAGACAGACAGAGAGGAGAAGTGAGAAATGACCACCCCTCCAGGTGAGATGACTACACTGCAATCCCTTCTCCTTTTTGGGCATGCACACACACACATGCACAGAATGTTTTTCAGACCACCAGGTGCAAGACTCAAACTATGGAGTCAGCCATGTGCCTTAATTAAGTGCCTTAATTATCATGCCACTTGCTGGCCCAAAAGACAATGACTTTAAGGAAATCACCATTCACCTGATCAACTTAATTGCACTGAAGAATCTTATTTTGTTGTTAGCCCAAGATCCATTTTGGTAAATTACCTCTCTCTTCCTTCCCACTCTCTCTCCTTGTTCTTCATCCCTCCTTTCTTTCTTCTCTCCTTCTTGCCTTCCCTCTCTCTCTCTCCTTTCTCTTTTCCTTCCCCCTTTCTCTCCTTCTCTTTCTTTTTTTGTCCTCCTTGTTCTCTGATTTATTGAGCACAGACTATATAATAGACATTACATGCAAAACACTGAAATTAAAAGAGTAAACATGCTTTACTCCCTGTCCCTGAGGGATTCACAGTTTCATAGGGAAGACAGACATGAACAAGGTCGATAGCACAGTTTAGTAAATTGCTAGGAATAAAGTGGTAAAAAAGCAAAAAGATGGCCATCTGATGGCACAGTGATTAAGAAGACAGGATCCTACATGGCCAACTGTCAATTCAAGTCCCAGACTTAACATCTTGAAAAACACTCCAGGCATGTTTGAGTTTTTGCCTAAAATCCTGAGAGGAGAAATGGAGAAGAAAGGATTGCAGCATGGTTACTCACCCAACCCAACACCAGCACTCCATTCCAGAAGGTGATTTCTCGCTTTTCCTCCTCTTCTTTTCCTCTTTCCCAGGTGAACACACGTGCCCTATAGCAAAATTAAAAAGAAAAAGTAAAGAGAACAGACATCTAAATTTGACTTTAGACTCTTCTAGATTCCTGACACATGTCTCTCCATTTTAGACTTTGGCGTCCCCTATCCCCTCGCCTCCTGGCTCTGTGTGTTCTGCAACTCTGACATGGACCAGAAACAGAAGAATCTTGAAATGAATCAGACCTTTATGGAAACCAGCCCTTGAAGTGTTTGGCCTTGGAAACCCTCCTCAACCCTCTGGAAGGGGCAGCTCTCCCCCTCAAAAGAGTGTCCTCGTTGAATTTGGTAACACAGAGCCAAGGTCAGTCTGGTGTTTTTCACTTTACAAATTCTCATCTGTCAAGAGATGCTGAAGGCAGCACTCACACTCGATTGTACCCCAAGGCCATCAACATTTAAAAACTGGCCATTGTTTACCAAGTGCTGTCAACCAGCATCGGGTATTTCTTGCATTTGTTTGTTTGAAGAAAAAGCTATTTTGCTCTCTCCACCACCCATCCTGCAAAAACAGGGGGAAAGTGTTTAAACAAACAAATTTCACAAAATAGTTCTTTCCTTCAGTTGAGAGAGGGCAGGTTCTCTAGAATGTGGTACATAAAATTGACTTGGTCAATAGAATGAATAAACTGTGAACAAAGATAGCTGCTTTAACCTAACACATATGCTCCAAAATGCTCTTTGTAAATAGTCTATGAAGACTTCAAATTGTTTGAATAATGTTTATACATTATAAGACAATTTTTAAAGGTCTTTTATTTTATTAATCCTTACTACCAACCTGTGAGGTGAGTAACATTATTTGTATTTTACAGATAATGGCATATAATTTTCAAAGGAGTTTAAAAACTGTGCAAGGTTACATAGTCGGAAGACAAATGGAATGGAATTAATTTAGGTTAGCCTGACTCTATACCATATGCACTTTATGCTAGCCCAGTGTGCTTAACTACAACCCTGTCCCGCTTCCCCCACCACATTTAGATAGACAGGGTCACCTAGAGAGGTAGTATGGGCCTAAACAGAAGGGTCGAATGCAGGTGTAAAAAGTCTCACTCTTAGGGACCAGCAGTTAGCGTAATGGCTATGTCGCTGGACTCCCACGTAGTCGACCGGTTCGCGTCCCGAACCCGGTGGCTTAAAACTCACGCCGAGCACGTGTGCATGCATGCCCAAGATCCTGAGAGGAGAATGGAGGAGAAGGGATTGCGGCGTGGCCATCCTCCCATTTCTCGCTTTCTGTCTCTCTGTCTCTCTCTGTCGGGCGAGTGCACGTACCCTATAGCGAAAAATCTCCAAAAAAAAAAAAAAAAGTCTCACTCTTAACCTGGCTCATGGTCACACACCACATGGCATTTGGGACTGAGTTATCCAAAAGTAGGACACCCTTAGGTTAGAATTACAGTGCCAGATTAGTTTACATGTAAAACCATTGCAAGTGTCACCACAAAGAAGGAAATGTAACCACCAGAAAACACAGAAAGGACAGCCCCCGCAGAGACCAGCCTTGATTTCTAAAGATGTAGGAAGCTGTTAGAAGATGCCAGCCACCCCCTTCTGTATGCTCAATAAAATACCATGAAGGGATTTGGGCTCTGTGACCATTTGGAATATATTGTAGAACTTACCCTTCATGAAATTGCCCAAACCACCCTGCATGCAGTTCCACAACTTAAAATAAAAAGAAAAACAAGAAAACCCCAACAGATTATTTTAATTTGGGGTTTCTCAACTTCAGCACTCTTGCCATTTGGGGACTGGATAATTCATCGTGGGGGCTGTTCGGGACACTGTAGTGTGTTTGGCATCCCTGACTTCTACCCACTAGATTTCAGTAGCATCCCCAATTGTGACAAACAAAAATGTCTCCAGACATTACCAATGTCCCTTTTGGTGTAAAATCACCCCCTGTTGAGAACCACTGCTTTAATGATTCTCAAGAGATGACACTTTTTGCTCTTTTGTTTCTTTTAATGATCTGGAAGACATTAAAAATATCACATGCTTTAGTCATTGTTCAGAAGACAGATTTCAGATTCTTTATAGCTTTCATGTGTTCCCTCCCTTCTTTGGGGATAATCAATCAATAGTTAAATTCTTTAATTGCTAGAGGATGTCAAGGTTGTTTTCATTTGCAGTCCTTGAGAAAATATGCTAAGACTGTGGACCACAGAACAGACACATATGAGTGTGAATTCTCATTTCTAATTATGTGATGTTGAAGTTAGTCTCCCTGGCTATCCATCAGATGGATACCTAACCCTTGGAAGAGTTGTTGCAAGAATTAAATAAAGCAATATGTATATATGCTACATTAAACTTGGTAGATTTAGAAGAAAAATATAGGACCTTGATTAAATCTGCATTTAAGACAACTAACAAATACATATTTTAGTGTCACTATGTCCCATACACTATTTAGTGATAGTCACGTAGAACAGGTTGGCAATGGTAGCTGTAGTATTGTTAACCTAGAACTAGAAAAAGTCAGTTTTGAAAGCTGTAACTTCTGTTACAGTTTAGAAATATATAGCTTCAATCTTTAAAGAAAATGAGTGTTTAAACCACCGAGAACAGAATAATTTGAGATCTTCCTGAAAAGCAGTAACAACCATTTATAGCCTCCTACTCTTTGATTTTCCCCTCACATAATTTAGAAGTTCTGTTGGTCAGAAACATAGCTTCTCTTCTGTTTTGTTCCTTTATTTATGTTTTCAAAAAACAAACAATGTTGACATTCCCTAACAATTAAATTATTAGGAACAGGAGATGGTGTAATGGTTGTGTGGCTGGACTCCCACATAGTCGACCACAGTTCAAGTCCTGGATGTAGCAGCTTAAAACTCACGCCAGGAGCACGTGCAAGCATGGCCAAAGTCCGGAGAGAAGAATGGAGGAGAAGGGATTGAGGCATGGCCACCCCCCGGGGGATGTTTCTTACTTTCTGTCTCTCTGTCTCTGTCTCTCCAATGAGCACACTTGCTCAATAGTAAAAATCTCTCTTAAAAGAAACAATTTAATTACCTCTCTATATAAATTATTACCTCTATATGGATAAATAATCAGAAAACATTCAAGAATTTTGAGCTATGGATAAGATCAAAGTTCAGGTAAGAAGTGAGAAAATATGGTGTTCAACTTCCCCTCTGTCACCTCTCAGGTGGATGAGATAACAGGAGTTTTGGAACCTTTCAGATCTCAGTCTTCTCATTTGTAGACTAGTAATATCTACCCACAGAGCTGCTTCAGGGTAAATGAGGTCCTGCATTTACAAACAAGTTAGTAAATAATGTATACAGTTTAATTCATTTTCCTTCCCTTTTTTGTTTTCCTTTTTCTACACTAGATTAATTTTTTAAAAACCTCTTTAAAAAGAAGTAGTTGGCTACAATGAAACAGTTGAGTAAGTGAAAAATAATAACTCACTAGTTAAAAAATAGTCTGGGATAGTAGACATTGTGTTAATCAATTTTCAAGCAAAAGAAAATGGGCTTTGGAATCAATCAGATATGGTTTAAACTTTATCTCATCCAGTTAGTAACTGATTAGCCCTAGGCAAGGTATCAATCTTTTCTGAGCTTTTTTCATTTTTTGATAATGTCCACAAAGTATTTACTTTCCATGATCGCTGTGAGAATCAAATAAATCATATAGTTGAAGATTATTTGCAAACTGTAAATCAACATACAAATGTTGGCCAGAAAATATTTTTTTTTAAAATTAAATGAAACTCTATCTCTGACTTCAGGGAATCATATCAGCCAGTTAAGTTCTTGTTTTAATATCATCTGAGAAGCAAAATAACAGAGGAGACTTAGTTGCCTTGCTAGTATTGATTCTTGCTTTCCGTTTTACTAATGCTTTCCTATATTTGATGTGGAGCTGAAAGAGATGTACGATGACATTTCTTGGCCTGTTTTGTAGCCTTAGTGGTCAATGAGACAGAAATGTAAGTCAAGGCAGTGGAAGGGTGGACAGAGCTTTCTAGAAACCTGAAAAGTGGAGGACATAGTTGAATTAGCAGCCAGAGAGGTGAACATGAGGATGGAAGCTATGTGCAGAAGAAAGTAAAAAATAAAAAGAAAGTTAGGCCAAATATCTGATGACCTCGGAACTATTTTATCTGCCCCAAACTATTTACTTTTTCTATACAATAGAAAAACAAACAAATAAAATACATATCTTGTTAAAACTGCTGGAATATTGTTGTTGTTGTTGTTGTTGTTGTTATACACAGCCAAACATATTCTTAAACAATGCACTTTAAAAAGTAAAGTATCGTGATAGGCACATTTGAAGCAAGGACCCTAGGAAGAAATATCTTGCTGCTTTGAAGCAGATGCTACAAACTAAAGCTTGCATCTGATGCCACATGATCATATAGCAGCTATTTTCCCTATTTCCCTCGTATTTATTTCTCATTTATGAAGAATAACTGTACTTTGATATGTAAGTGCCAAGACCATAACTGAATCTGTTGTTTGAGTCTAATTAGGACTTGAGGCAGAGTAAATGTCCTTCCCCCTATGCCGTGCATGACAGTAAAGGTTCTTCCCTCTGTGCTGTGCACAACATGCCACCGGGAATATATAATAACAAACGTGTAGCAATAGTTCACATAAGTGCTATAACATTGTACTCTGGCTAGATTATGGTTTCCATGCTTTTTGGGAAGAACTCTGTAGTTAAATGAAGAATCCTTCCCTTTCATCTCTGGGTTGTTAATCCGAAATTGATCATTCTGAACTTGGATCTACCAAGTTTTGCATATCGTACTCAAGTGGAATATTATTTCATATATTTAAATTTTGAATTTTTCTGTTTTATAGGAACAGATACTATTGGGACCAGTAGTTGGCGTAATGGCTATGTCACTGGACTCCCATGTAGTTGACTGTGGTTTGAGCCCTGGACCCGGTGGCTTAAACTTACATGGGGTGTGTGTGCATGTGTGTCCAAGATCTAAGAGGAGAATGGAGGAGAAGGGATTGCAGTGTGGTCATCCCCCCCCCGGGGGGGGGGTGATTTCTCGGTTTCTGTCTCTCTGTCTCCCCCCTGTCTTTCTGGAGTACGTGTGTCCTATAGCAAAAACCTCTCCAAAAAAAAAAGAAAAGAAGACAGGTACCATCATAGCATTATTAGCTATCATCTATGAATCTTGTTACCTATTTCTAACTTATTGATAAGTACTTATTAATCAAAAATACCATTTTGATGCTTTTGTGTTATCATAAAAACATCTAGCAGTCAGACTTAACAAAAGAAAAAACTCAGAAATTTTAGGAATTAGTCAAAATGAGATCAAATTGCTTCTAAAAATCTAATTTCTCCTTTTATTTCTTTCCCTTACTATTCTAGAAATTATACTATTTAACTATATCATCATTAGATAAAGCAGAGAACCATAGACTACAGCATAGAACTCTTTGATCATACTATTAATATTACAATAAAACAGCCAATTCCATTGATTGAGTTACTATTGACCAGACCGTCTTAAATGCTTTGCAAATGTTAATTCAGTGAACTATTCACAGCATAATTCTATTGACTAGTATTAATTACTTTCATTTTCACAAAAGAGATGAAAACTTAGAAAATTTTAGTAATTTACAATGATTTCACAGCAAGGAAGTTGTGTGTGCTTACAAGGGTGAGCCTGGGACAGGAATGAGAATCAGAATTCAAACTCAGGGTTTCTCTCAAACCCTATATTCTTTGTGTTAGAATCTACAACATCTCATCCTCTATTACCCTTATTTCATGATGCATGGTGTGAAAACAAAGTCAAAGAATGGTTTGGCCTTAGCTTCCTCCTTGCAAAATCCTCATTGTTCACAAAAAGTTGAGCAAAGAACAACATGGACTACTTCGCATACAGGAACATTGCGATGTTTTCTCATGAGGACATTTGGTCCAGGAGACGCGGAGGTAGGGTGCTAGTTAGAGCACATTTAGATCCCTGGATAAGGATCCTACTCAAACATTCTGAGGTTGGATTGAGTAATCACTTGGTTTCTAATATTGATTGAGCTCATACCCGAGAGGGTGAAGTTTGAGTTGAAACCATCGGGAGAGGAGAAATAAGCTCTGGGACATAAAATCATCTTCATGGTTTTCATTCTGTAGTAAATGCTCCTTTCTTTCCAGTACAATACTTTGGAGAGTGTTGGAGGAAAAAAGAATTCTAAATTTGAGGCTCAAACAATATATTTCTCTTTTATTTTTATAATGCTTGACAATTAACAGGATGTCATCATTTGTATTATCCTCACAACTACTGTAAGTAACAGCATTGTGTTCTCATTTTTCAGAGGAGAAATTAATCCATCAGGAAAATGAGTGTCTCCTTGGAATTAAAAAACACAGAGGTGTTGGGTGTGGATCTAGTGGTGTTCTTTGAACCAGCTGTCCTTCCACATAACACTAACTTCATTATTTCTTTTCCTTCAAATATTTATTCCTATCCTGATGTCATGGCATTTCAAATGATGTTGTCTATTGGAAATCACTTAAGAAAGGATTTCTGAAAACTTCCAATAGTAGAATTAAGCAGTAGCTTGGACCCCAAATATTATCTTAATTTAGTTATAAGAAGAGAAAATGTCCCTCAATAGTTTTTTTTTTTTTTTTTTTTTTTTTAGTGATGGCCCAATATATCTCTTCTTCCAGAACCCCACTAGTTCTCTTGACTCTGTAGATGGGGAGAGAAAATTTTACATAATAAATATTAAGTAACTAACATTCACATAATTAAATATTCTAAATCTTACCAGCATAAGCTCTTTTTCAGCATGCTCTATGAATGTGCACACCCAAATTTATCAAAGACATTTAGGCTGATGGGCCCTACTCTCAGGACTCTACTTTTGCTTTCCACTTCTTTCCCTCAATCCCAACACATGCTCCTTCTCCTTCTACCTCCCTCTTCAATCCTCCTTTGAGACCTGACTAAAGACCCAGCTTCTTTTTTTTATTTTTTTTGAGAGGTTTTTGCTATAGGGTGCGTGCGCTCTCCACAAAGAGAGAGACAGAGAGACAGAAAGCGAGGATCACCCCCCAGGGGGGATGGCCATGCTGCAATCCCTTCTCCTCCATTCTCCTCTTGGGATCTTGGGCACACACGCACATGCGCCCGGCAAGAGTTTAAGCCACCGGGTCTGGGACTCGAACTGCGGTCAACTACATCAGAGTCCAGCGACATAGCCATTATGCTAACTGCTGGTCTCAAGACCCAGCTTCTTTATGGAGTCTCTGCTATGGTGGTTCTAGGACCACACTTTTTTTTTTTTTTTTTTTTTTTTTTTTTTGGAGAAGTTTTAGCTATAGGGCATGTGTGCTTACCAGAAAGACAGAGAGAAACAGAGAGACAAAAAGCGAGAAATCACTCCCTCGGGGGGATGACCACGTCACAATCCCTTCTCCTCCGTTCTCCTCTCAGGATCTTGGGCACGCACGCACACGTGCCCGGTGTGAGTTTAAGCCACTGAGTCCAGGACTTGAACCATGGTCGACTACATGGGAGTCCAGCGACATAGCCATTATGCTAACTGCTGGTCCCTAGGACCACACTCTTTTCCCTTCACTAACCATTTCTATATCTCATTTGCCAATTATCTTTTTAAGTTATTCCATAAATTCTCTTATTCTGAAATGGTTTCCTTCACCATATTTTTGTGTACTTTGTAGTAAAGGAATGTACCTTCTACAACTGTGCATAAAGAGAGGTTTTTAGACCTTTCCTCAAGTGGTCCATACGTAGCAAGTTTATGCATTTGAATTAAGTCATAACAAATTGCAGTGTTTGTACACTAAGCAGGGCTGTTCTAAGACCATACTTTGAGGTGTACAAACCACACTATATCAGACATATTAAAAGATACTCACACCTCAACTAAATATTGTGTATATTTTGAATATTTGCTTATGAAAACCCCTACATACACACACAATGGAACTTCAAAATGTTTGTGAAAAAATGGAGCCAAAGTATGAGTAATTATGTTGGTGCACATAGTCAACCGCGGTTTGCTTAAACTCTGTAGGTTTTGCCCAGGATCCATAGTGTGCATCCCCCCTTGAACTTTTTGATCTCTCTGTCTCTCTCTGTCTATAGATATAGATATAGATGGATAAAGTATATAGCAAAAGTAAATGAAAGTATTTTTACATGTATGCACTATACATGCATATATATATATACACATATATACATACATATGAATTGAGTTCTGATTTGTTAATTAACACTGTATTTTGTGTTGCACAAATCTATCAACCATATTTATTCCAATTTCCCAATTTTCTCTTTTACTTTAGAGTCAATACTTCTTTGGAGGTCTCACTTTCAGGCAGTCTTGACCAAATATTAGGTCTTCAGGAAAGTCATGACATATTTTTCTATGTTTTTCTATACAAAAATGTGTCATGTTTTTCCAGAAATCCAATAACAGGCTGTAGAAGCTGGGTCTACAGTGCCTACAGAACAATGGAGAAGTTGCATTAGGCAATGGATGGGAGCTGAGTCTTTCCTGATCATAACCAAGAAGCAGAGATGAACTCGTCAGTGTGCCCTAACAGCCCAGCCTTACGGCAGAGAGGATGTCTTTGGGGAATAGTGGTTGTGTTGACACAGACATTAAGTTACATCGTTGTTGCTGTTTCCACTTGTCCTGATTTTTTCCTAGCGGCCTCTTTTGCTCTGAGATTTTCCAGGATTTTTGACACCACTTAGGAGATTTGGAGATGGAAATTTTGAGTAAAATGTGTTCACTCGTTTTCATGTTATGCAAGAGTGAAAACAAAAAGCCTCAAACTCAATTTAGGATGGAGTGGGATGGGGTGGAGTGGCGCCCATGCACGAAAAACTCCAAACTACTAAATTGCAAAAAGCGAAACTTTGCTTGAACTTAATTGTTGGTGTGGGAGATTCTCTGGAGGGATTTTGGAAAAAATGACGGAATTTGAAAGCAAATGAGAAACATCATTGACAGGAATCCCTTCTAGCATAGACTTTGAGTGATATACCATTTCCACGTTTCAGGTTGATGAGCAAAGGGAGTGCTGGGGCTGGAAGTCACTGCTAATAGTTTCTGATGGTAACATGTGAGGATTTAGAAATCTGATTCCACATGTTCTATTCCCACCACCCCATTCTCTTCAATGCCCTTGTGACCTACACAATCTCTCTATTTTACATTTTGGATTTTATTTAAGATATTACAGATTTGGTTAAATCTCCAAGATACTATTATAAAATTTCCTATGTGAGGTAAAGAAAACATTTTAAATGTTCACCCCATAAAGAGCAGTTCAAACTGGCCTTCTGGCAGTTGCCAATAACTATGCAAAAATGGCCTGCACTTTGAACTATAAGGAAATTTTCCCATGTGCACCAAATGCTCAGTTCATTTCAGCTCTTTTCTCAGTTTCCTCATCTGCAAAGAAATAAAATCATTGAGCATTAAATGGAATAGTGTACAGCAAGCAGTAGTACAGGGCTTAATATAAAGTAATGCCTTAATAACTAGGATTATTACCATCATTTTTATCTTAGGCACAGCAAATACTAAGAATGAAAGGTAACCATGTGTAATTGAAATGTGGGCACTCACGGCTCACTCCATGAGCATCAGTTGAGAGCTGAGGATAGTGGTCATTCCACTACCTGTTGTCCTCTAATGCTGGAAGCTCCAGAAGAACCAAGAACTCTACCCACATTCCTCATTTTTCCCAACATCAGTTCATTTCCAAGTCATGTAGAAAGTGAAAGTTGTGTTAAAATGTGTATAAAACTACTTGCGTTCTCTTCATCCCATTCTGTTAACATGATGGTTGTTAAGTGCAATGTGTAGGGAAGTGGATCCAGGACAGCAGGTGGGATAGTGGTTAAGGTGGCTCAATCCAACATGGCCAAATATGCTATTTGAGTCCTGGACTCAGCAGCTTGAAAAACACACCAAGTGCATACGTGTACATGTGTGTTCTCAAAATCTCAAAAGGAGAATGAAGGAGAAGGGATTATGGTTTGGTCATCCCTTCTGAGGGCTGCTCTCCACTCCCCCACCCCCCACCCTCGTAGGCACATGTGCAAAAACTTGAAGAAGAAGAAGGAGGAGGAGGAGGAGGAGGAGGAGGAGGAGAAGGCTGGATCCCACATGAGCAACCACAGTTCAAGTCCCAGCCCTGGTGACTTAAAGAACCTATTAGCTGTATATACCTGTGTCCAGAATGGAGAAAGGAAGGAAAGAGGATTGCAGCATGACCACACCCTGTTAGGGATGCTTTCTCTCTCTCCTCTCTCTCTCTCTCTCTCTCTCTCTCTCTCTCTCTCTCTCTCTCTCTCCTCTCTGGCAAGCATACCTGTGCTGCTCAGGTAATTAAAAAGAAAAAAATAAATAAAATTATTTCAGATCTCTGGACCCTACTAAAAAATAAATTCCACAAGTTTCTTGAAATTCTGGACAACATTGGCATTTCTCTCCTTATCCTGAAAATAAAGAAGTGCTTGAAGCAACAGAGAGTCCCCGGCTTTTCCTCTCTGTGTCAGGCCTTGCTAAACATATTACAAAGCAGGACAGTCAGAAATATCCCAGTGTTGTAAACAAAAGGGTAGGAGGCAGGAAGCAAGCAGGGAGGGAGAGACAGGAGACAGGGGGAGAAGGACAGAGTGTGAGTTGTGATGGGATATGCTCCCAATTAGCAGACTGCAGCAGAGAGCGCTTGATGGCTGGAACTGGACATTCCAAGACATGGTCAAGGGAAAAGAACCAGGTTTCCTTTTTGCCTGAGGGCAAAACATTGGCAGCTCCTCCCAGAGCAGAGTGTGGTCTCAGGTTCTTGAAATCCAAGACATTTTCAGTTTGGAGTTTATCTAGACCAGAGGTGAAAGGTTGAAGTCGGAGTAGAATCTGGCAGCTGTTATTTTCATTGCACTGGCAACGTGGAGTAATGGTTCCTTCAGGTTCCAGAGTAACATATCTAGAATGACTACAGCATAGCCAGTCATCTGAACAGCAAGGTAAGACCAATAGTCAGAGACCAGCTCTAGGAGAGGATAGACCTGGCACCCGCAGCAGTTAGGTCTGTCCAAGTTCCTCCCTGCTTCCGTCTTCCCTTCCCTTCCTTTCTTGCTCAGAACATTTCAAATTGTTTATATCTTAAGATATATTCAAAATATATGCACAGTTTATTGAATAATTATAAAGGGAATATCCTTGTGAAAAAGTACCTAGTCAAGAAATAGAGCATTAGGGGAGCTCCAGAAGACTTAGCACCTCTCCCAGTCTCCTCCAGTAAGGGTAACCACTGGAGGTGGTTATGCAAACTATGGTCATGAACGTTTCTTTATTACCTGAAGAGGATTAATGGCAAAAGTTGTATAATGAGTAAGCACAGATTATTCCAGCATCTTTTCTTAATTCCTATAATTTATCTGTAAATTCTATTGAATTTACATGTACTCGAGTATTTAATCAGCAAATACTGACCATTTTATATCCTTCTGTCTAATCCTTAACATATGTATGTTTTTCTGTAGTGTTATCACATTAAGACATTCAGTACATATTAAATTAAAGTGGTAATATTAGGACCAGCAGTTAGCGTAATGGCTATGTCGCTGGACTCCCACATAGTCGACCACGGTTTGTGTCCCGGACCCGGTGGCTTAAACTCACACCAGGCACATGTGCGTGCCTGCCCAAGATCCCGAGAGGAGAATGGAGGAGAAGGGATTGCGGCATGGCCATCCCCCCTGGGGGGGTGATTTCTTGTTTTCTGTCTCTCTGTCTCTCTCTGTCTTTCTGGTGAGTGTACGTGCCCTATAGCAAAACCTCTCCAAAAAAAAAAAAAAACAGTGGTAATAACAGCCCCCATGTGTTCAGAAACAGAGAAGAGATATAAATTATATTTTTAGCAGTGATTTTAATAACTTGAACTCTCATAAAATTATCTGTTGATGATAATATATTTAACTGGACTAATGTGTGGTGTATTCATGCTGGAAAATTTCGTTGTACAAGTTGTCATGATACACAGTGACTAAATGTATAAAATAATTTTTTTAAAGTAAAAAAAAAAGAACTAAAACTTAGGGTTCTAATAACTACTTACCTTAAAATATATATAGCTCAAGACACACTGATAGTATCCAAAATTTTTTTTTGAGAGGTTTTTGCTATAGGGTGCGTGCACTCACCAGACAGACAGAGAGAGACAGAGAGATAGAAAGCGAGAAATCACCCCGCAGAGGGGATGGCCATGCCACAATCCCTTCTCCTCCATTCCCCTCTAGGGACCTTGGGCACACACACACGCGCGCCTGGTGTGAGTTTTTAGCCACCAGGTCCGGGACTCGAACAGCGGTCGACTATGTGGGAGTCCAGTGACATAGCCATTATGCTAACTGCTGGTCCCAAGGCACACTGATAGCATCCAATTTGGGGTACTTATATAGATATAAATATATAATTTATTCCACTTACAATAAGAAAAGATACATTAGAAATGTGAATTTTAAAATATATTGCACATCAACTTGTTGTTGCCTAAAAATTATACATTGCTCATTTCTAAATGTGTAAAAGTTAATAAAAACCTGCATTAAATTTGCAAAATAAATAAATTATTCCCACATCCAAAGAAGGGGAAATAATCTGAACTCACCGTCAGATCAGCAATATCTTTTTCCATGAGTATTGCTAAGAATTTTAACATAATAAATTGTTCTGGTTAAATTTTATAGGATGTTTAAGGAGAGCTTCTCTATTACTGAGAGGAGTGTATTAGAATCTTCCTTTACAATTGCAAATTTACTTATATCTTCTGATAACTGTAAATTTCAGCAAAATATATTTTGAAACTATGTTATTGGACATTTACAAATTTAGAAGTGTGGATTCTCAGTAAATAAAATTTTTCCTCACTATGAAGTCACCCTACTTATGTATTACACCCATTTCCTCTTAGTCTATTTTTCCAATATTAATATAGCTATCCTAGTGTCTGGGTCAGTATATTTTTTTCATATTTTTTGTTGAATCTTTGTATCCTTATGGTGTGCGTGTGTGTGCGTATATATAAACTTTATAAAAAGCTGGGAACCAGCAGTTAGCGTAATGGCTATGTTGCTGGACTCCCACGTAGTCGACCGCGGTTCGCGTCTCGGACCCGGTGGCTTACAACTCACGCCGGGCGCATGTGCGTGCGTGCCCAAGATCCCGAGAGGAGAATGGAGGAGAAGGGATTGCGGCGTGACCATCCCCCCTGGGGGGTGATTTCTCGCTTTCTGTCTCTATGTCTCTCTCTGTCTGGCGAGCGCACGCGCCCTATAGCGAAAAAAAAAAAAAAAAAAAGCTTACACACAGATACTTTCACACTAATAATGTTTATTCTTTCATTAGAACTTTTTTCATTTATATTTCATGTTATATATCATTTATATCTTTCATCTAATTTTGGCCTTTCTGTTGTTTTTAAGTATTTTTTCCTCTCTCTTCTTAATTTTTTGTGATAGAATTTTTTTGTCATTTTACATTTTTAACTTCTAGTAAGCACACACTTTGTTTCTATTATTTTAGTAGCTATCTGAGAAATTATGGCCTACATACTGAATTCGTCAAAGTCTAAAACCAATTGATATTTTTATTCTTTCTGCATAATGTAAGGATTTTAGATCAAATTGACTATAGTTACTTGTTTCTGAACTTAAACATTTATTTTTGTATTGTAAACCTACAGACATCATTGTAATGTTTGCATAGGCAATATATCGGATGATCTGAATGTGTGCTCCCCCCAAAAATGTATATATTAATTTATTCCTAGTTATCTTATACTTTTAGTGGCTATGGTAAATGGAATTTTTTTTTTCAGTTCTATTTCAGTCTGCCTAGACAGAAATAAACTCCCAGATATACAGCTAATTGACTTTTGACAAAGGGTGCCAGTCAATCCAGTGGGGAAAGGAAAACCTCTTTAGCAAATGGTGCTGGAAAAACTGGATATCCACCTACAGAAAGATGAATCTGAACCCCTACCTCTCACTTTTGACAAAAATCAACTCAAAGTGGTTCAAAGATCTAAACCTAAGACCTCAAACTATAAAGCTGCTACTGGGAAACACTGGAGAAACTGGGAGACATTGGGGATAGGTAAAGACTTCTTAAATAAGACCTCCCAAAACACAGTCAATTATCCCAAAAGTAGACAAGTGGGATTACATCAGATTAAGAAATTTCTGCATGGCAACAGTAATTAGTGTGAATCGACAGCCCTCAGAATGGGAAAATATTTTTGTAAACTATGAATCAGATAAGGGACTGATAACCAGAATACACAAGGAACTCAAGCATCTGTCCTGAAAAAAGATGATTAAACCTATTAAAAGATGGGAGAATGAGTTGAAAAAACTACTCTCTAAGGAAGACAATGAAAAGCCAAAAAGCATATGAAAAAATGCTCATCATCCCTCATTGTAAGGGAGATGCAGATCAAAAACACAATGAGATACCACCTAACCCCAGTCAGAATGACTAAGATTAAAAAAACAGAAAGTGGTAAGTGCTGGCAGAAGTGTAGTGAAGGGGGAACTCTCCTACACTGCTGGTGGGAAAGTAAATTGGTCCAGTCACTCTGGAGAACAATTTGGAGATTCCTTAAAGACCTACAAATAGAACTACCATATGATCCAGCAGTCCCACTCCTTGGTATCTACCCAAAGGACAGAAGAATTCTTCATCAGAAAAATGCTTGCACATCGATATTTATTGCGGCATTATTCACAATTGCTAAGACAAGGAACCAATGCAAATAATGCCCATGAACAGATGAATGGATTGAAAAACTGTGGCACATATACTCTATGGAATACTGCTCAGCCATAAAAAAAAAATTAAAAAAAAAAAAAACCAAGACCCTGACTTTTGACAGAAAGTGGATGAATATGGAAGATTTACTGCTTAGTGAAGCAAGCCAGGAGATGAAGGAGAGACGTTGTATGTCTCCACTTAATATATAATGAGTGTCTGCACTCTATGGCCAAAATTGAATAACTGAAAGCTGTAGAAACTAAGTAAATGGTTGTGAACACCAGATACAATGTGGGAAGAGGGTGGATGAATAAGTAGAGGTGAATAATTTCTAGTATGGTGAACTGGACTGGTGAGAAATGTACATATGTTGGAATATTCACTTTGTAAGCTGGGTAGCATGATTGAATGTATAAAAGAAATAGAAAGAAAAACAAAATATAAAAAATTTTAAAAAAGAAAGTGAAGAAACGTGGAAGATTTATTGCTGAGTGAAGCAAGTCAGAGGCATTGTATGTCTCCACTTAACATATACCAACTGTCTACACTCTATCATAGAGACTGAAACACTGGAGGTCATAAAAACATAGAAAATTGTTACAGATACTGGGGACAAAGTGAAAGGAGAATGGGAGAAGGGAAGAGTTCAGGAAGGGAAATTTGGGAAAAATGGAGAAGTAAGACATTTGTCGACACAGATACAGTTTGTTGCCTGTTGGTGATGTTGTGTATAGTAGTCTGGACTCGCCTGCTGTGTGGCATATATCATGTTGCGTAAAATCTCTTTACAAGCTAAATGATGTATAACGATTAAATGTATAAATAATAATAATAATAATAAAACGTATATATTGAAATGTAATCCCCAATGTGATGATATTTAAAGATGTAGCTATTGTGAGGTGAAAAGGTCATGAGAATTCTGCCTCATAAATGGAGCTAGTGAGTACCCTTTTAAAGCAGACCCCAGAGAGCCAGCTAGCCCCTTCAGCCATGTGAGGACACAGTAAGAAAGCATTATCTATGATAGAGAATGAGCCCTCACCAGATACCGAATCTACTGGCTCCTTGATCTCAGATTTTTCAGCGTCTACAGCTGTAAGAAATACATTTCTGTTGTTTGTAAGTCACTCAGTTTATATAATTTGTTACAGCAGTCTGAATGGAGTAAGACATTGATTAGTAAAAGATACTCACTCATTTCCTCTTTCTACATTCATATTCTATTTTACATCTCAGTCCTTCTATCCAGCATCAGTTTCCTTGTCTGAAATATTTTTTTTTCAGAATTCTTTTCAGTATCACCTGGTATGATATCTATGTTTTAATTAGCTTGAAGATGCCTTAGTTTTGCTCCCTGCTCCCATTCCAGAGAGATGTGTTTTCTGGATAGAGAATTCAAAGATAGTTTTCCTCCCCTATTCCTCTATCCCCTTACCCTGACCACTTCACTACTTTCTCTCTACACTCACAATGAAGACATCATTCACTTTTCGGGTTTCCATTGTTGCTGTTCAGAAGTCAGCTGTTAGTCTACTATTTATTTACGGATAATGCTCCCCTTCCCCTATCTCCTGCTGGAGTTCTGTGCACACCTGTCCAGCATGATTTTCAAGCTGCCAGATCCAGGACTAGAACTGCATTAGGCAATGTGGGAATTCAGCACCCTAACCACCATGCTATCTGGTAGTACCAATTTATCCTATTTTTTATTTACTGACTTTCTCAAGTCTAGATCAATGTCATTTTCTAGTTCTGGCAAGTTCGAAGCTATCAAATATTTAGTAGTTCCTTTCAGAGATTTTATCTGAATCATTTTTCTGAAAGTCTGAGAATATATAAAATCATTTCACTTAATCCTTGTGTCTAGTAACTACTCCATCACATTTTATCTCTCTTTGTTTCTCTATACTATAATCTGGATCATTTCTTCTGAACCTATCTTACAATTTACTAATTATCTTTTTAGCTGTTTCTAAACTGTGGCATGGCCATCCCCCCCAGGTGTGATTTCTCACTTTCTGTCTCTCTACCTCTCTGTCTCTCTGGCAAGCATATGTACCATACAGCAAAAATCTGTCTTAAAAAAATGGGAAACAAAGTTAAATAATTAAGAAAATTAATATATAATAAAATTAGACATTCAAATATAATCACTGTCTCACTGTTAGTATTTTCATATATATATGTGTGTATGTATATATACATATATATATATGAATGTGTGTGAATGTGCAAGAGGGATATATATATATATACATATATATATATATATATATATATATATATATGTATATATATATACACACACACACACACACACACACACACATACACACAAAACCTGTTAGTATTATATTTTAATTACTGTGTCTGTTCCTACAGTACTATTTTGTCAAATCTGCTATCACCTTTTTATAAACTCCTATCCCATAGATATTTTCAAACTTTTCTTTTAATTTATTTAAATAAAATAGGGATAATTACTTAATAAACAGTGTCTGCCAATTCTGGTATCTTAGGTCTATGCAAAGTTATTTCTATTGTCCGTTTTCCAGTTCTTACTTAAGGTTCATTGTTTGATAATTATTTTTGACTGAGAGCTGCTCTGTTTACTTGGAAATTTATTGGTGGGATTATTCTTCAGGCCTGAGATGATCATTGACTCCAGAGAGTATTGACATTTGTGGCTGCAATTTTAATGTACATGGTTTGAACCTTTTTTTTAACACAATTACTACTAATTTGGGTTGTCAGTATGTGGTAAAGGTAAAATGTGGTCACAAATTCTTAAAGAGCTTATTATTGGGTCATTGGAAAAGTCAAAACACATTTTTTTGCATAAAAAAATAGGTCATGACTTTTCTGATGACCTAATATTTATTTATTTTAATATCAATGCAGATTTTCATAGGCATCCCCTTCAGGAGAGGAAAGTCATGAGTTTATTTTGGGAAACTAGGCAAGGCAAGTTTTCTTCTGGTTGTATTTCAGCTTCATAGGCTTGAGTTGTCCAGTAAACTCTCCTGTTAGAGCCTGGGCTTTGTTCTCTGCCCTGCACCCTCAATACTCGGTTTTCTCAATACTTTCAGGGAAAAAGTAGCTATGGAGATTCCCTTCTGTCTCTGGTTTCTACCTTTACATAGATTTTGACTAGATCATTTCTTCCTATTTTCAGCTCTTTTGTATTTGGAATATAAAAATGTGTTTTATACAACATTTTAGATATTTTCAGATAAAAATATATTCAAATAACCTAGGCTGCCACACTTAATCTAAAATGTTCTTCTCTTCTTATTTCTAGGATTGATGTCTTGCGTATGTTGGGGTAATCTCAGTTAGTAGCTCAAGTGATACATGGTATCCTGGATGGAAGGGTGGCTGATTACATGGACCCATGGTTTCTTTTTTTTCTTTTCTTTTTTGGAAGAGGTTTTTGCTATAGGGCAGGTGCACTCACCAGAAACACAGAGAGAGACCCAGAGACAGAAAGCGAGAAATCACCCCCAGGGGAAATGGCCACCCTGCAATCCCTTCTCCTCCATTCTCCTCCCAGGATCTTGGGCACGCACGCACATGTGCCCGGCATGAGTTTAAGCCACTGGGTCCGGGACTTGAACCGCTGTTGACTACATGGGAGTCGAGCAACATAGCCATTACACCGACTGCTGGTCCCTGGACCTATGGTTTCTAACAGTTAGGATCAGAAAGCAGTTCATGTGCCTGATTTGTAAATTTCATAATTTTTTTCTGATAATGAAAACAATATACATTTATTTTTGTCAAAAATATGGGAAACAGAGACCAGCAAATGGCGTAATGGTTACGTTGCTGGACTCCTACACTGCTGTTCAAGTCCTAGACCCAGTGGCTTAAAACTCACATCAGGCGTGCATGCGTGTGTATGTGTGCCTAAGATCCCAAGAGGAGAATGGAGGAGAAGGGATTGTGGCATGGCCATCCCACCCAGGGGTGATTTCTCACATTCTGTCTCTATCTCACTGTCTCTCTGGCAAGAACATGTGCCATACAGCAAAAGTCTGTCTTAAAAAAATGGGAAACAAAGTTAAATAAATAAGAAAATTAATATATAATAAAATTAGACATTCAAATATAATCACTGTTTCACTATTCGTGTTTATATATGTGTGTATGTGTGTGTGTGTGTGTGTGTGTGTGTGTATATATATATATATATATATATATATATATATATAATATAAAGGTGTGTGAATGTGCCAGTAGGATATATATATACACACACACATACACTCACATATACACACCCATATATATGTGTGTGTACACACACTCACACGAGTGTTTTATATTTATAGTATTAGACAATATAAAACACATACCCCTTGTCTATTTCTCCCTCTCTTATATATGAGTATTATGTATCATTAATCTGCCGTGGCTTTTAAAAAAACTTTTTCCTGGGACCAGCAGATTGTGTGATGGTTATGTTGCTGGACTCCCACATAGTCCACCATGATTCGAGTCCCAGACCTAGTGGTTTCAAACTCATGCTGGGTGCCTGTGCATGCATCCCCAAAATCCCAAAAGGAGAATAGAGGAAAGGCAATTGTAGTGTGGCCGTCTCCACTGTCTATGATTTTTTGCTTCCTGTCTCTCTATCTCTCTGTCTCTCTTTCTCTCTCTCTGGCAAGCACATGCGCCCTAATAGCAAAAATCTCTCTAAAACAAACAGAAACTTCCTATTTGTCATCTTCTAATTTCTTGCTATAATAAAAATTAAATTAATATATCTGTGAATACCTTTCTGCTTTCATTTGTTACTGTTTTCTAAAAAAATAATTTAGAAAGATTTTTATTTCATTTTTAATTAACAAATACCAGTTGTATAAAACATAAGGAATAATGTGATAGGATGATACATGCATACATTGTAGAATAATAAAATCAAGTTAAATAACATCACTTACATATTTATTTGTGATGAAAACATTTAAAATCTACTCTTTTAGCAATTTTGAAATAGGCATTATTATTAACCATAGGCATTAGGCTGTACAATAGACCTCTAGAAGTCATTCCTCCTGTCCAGTTGAAATCTTTAGCTTTTTACTAATATCTCTTTTCCAATCTGCCTCTTTCCCAGAATCTAGTAACTACCTTTCTACTCTTTCCTTTTATAAGTTCAATTTTATTAGATTCTACAGGTATGTGAGATCATGCAATATTTGTCTTTCTTTGTCTGATTGTGGATCATTTCTTTTAGCTATTTAGGGGGCTCTTGATACATTTTGGCATTTTAAAAATATATCCCAAAGCTAGACGGCAGTCATTTGTAATATGGGGATAATAACACCTCCTTCTCACAGATGTGAGGCTACTAGAATTAAATATGACAACCTAGGTAAAACCCCAGAGCTGGGCTCTTGCTCAGTTCCAAAACCTGTATCCCCACAGCATTGCTATAACTCAGTTTTTACTAGTGTGGTTGTGCAGTTGTGGTCAAATAAGTGCCACCACCCACTTTTCTGATCATTTACACTAGGAGTATGATTTTTAAAACATTTCTTTTCAATCATGACTTTTATAAACTGTTCTTTCTTTCTATAGATCCCTAGCTTTGGCTTAAATTTAAATAGTATTGTTTGATTTGTTTGGGATTCCTAACACATGAAATATTGCACTGCAGGTTGCAAAGAATGATGGGAGAAACTGGCCAGTTTGGTTCTTGGTCCCAGCCCCACTGCTAACCTGGAGGATTCTGGACAAGTCATGCATCGTGCCAGCTGTACTGTGGGAAAACAACGCTACTTGGAGGTGTTGTGAGAATCAGACTTAATCTGGCCGAAAACGTGCTCTAAGTGTACACAGACAGGCTGTGCACGTGTGAGGTGCAAGCCACGGGAGCTGGAGTCTAAATTTCTGGGAACATGTTTCTGGGCTATATTCCCAGCTGCTTTTTCCTTGGTTTGCTGATTGTCAGCACAGCCCTGGAGGTTTGGGAAGCTCTGTTTGCCCATGAGTGCAAAAAGATGAGAGAGAAATAATATTTCTTTCTCCATAGGGAACTTCCAGCATCTCTAAGGAAACAGAATTTTCTTTTGATCACAGAAGAACAGAAACAGATATTAACCATAGAGTGTCCACCAGTGAGATGGTTTCTGTGCATTGACCCTTGGAGGGGACCTGGAGCCTTGGTCAGAGAGAACAGGAGAGTGCCTTGGTGGGGTTGGTATGGGAAAACTGCCTCAGCCATGGACTCAGCACCAGGTCCATCTTTGCTGGGCTGCATCACACTCTCCTGTGTCTTCCCCGAGGTAGAGAGAGAAGAGACAAACCTAGAGACTATGAAACAAAGCAGATATCAGGGCTGAGTGGAAAGACCAGTGCTGACAGGCCTGGGAAATTAAATATGTATGAGTGTGGCAAACAGGAGAACATATCTTATACTAAAGGAGTCTGGCCACACTGATCTGTAACCCCTTGTTGTGATATTGGATAGTGAGAGTGTGTTTGCATGTGCATTTGGAGTGCTGGGCAGAGGGGCAGTGACTGGACCGTCATAGCCCCTATGAAGGCAGGAGCGGAGGCAGTAGTGATGAATAATCACCTCCCCAAGTAGGGGTGGCTCTCTGCGTTGGACTCCCCCAGAACTGCTTGGGTCTGAATAGTGCCACCTCAGAGCTACCAAGAGTTAATGTCCTCCCCAGGCTTCGATGTATCTCCCTCTGGGTGTTAGAGGGCAAATTTGTAGAAATAATAAGTTTCTCAGAGCCAAACACATGCCTCTGTTTCAAAGGGACTCCCCAGGCCAACCCTGATGGGGCCAAACAAAATACTTCCGAGAGCTGGATGTGCTCTGTGACTGCCAGTTTGAGTCTTCTCTTCTTAAGGAAAGGAAATCTGTTCAAAATCAACTTCTAAGGCCATACTTCACCCTTATTTCAAACAGTTATTTTTGCTTCCTTCCTTTCTATCTCTTTTTCTTCTCTTTCTTTATTTTTTTTTTCATTTTTTTAGAAAATAAAGTCTTCCTTCCGTTCTCATGTCTCCTAGTCCTGAATTGATAGCTGCAGTCCCAGATCGACTGCCTTGAGCTGGGGAGAAGGAAGAGAAGCTGTTGCTCTTGCAGCCAGTGGGATAGGCTACGTTTTGACGTAGGAAGGAAGGATGAAGCTGGAAATGATTCATTCTAAGTGACTGGGACTCCAGTCACATACTTTGATACTTTAGAAATGATCACTGAGCTCTTTCCACCTCTGCTTTTGGATCTCACACCGTGGTGTTGTGGTTGTTGACAGCAATCCTGGGACAGCAAAAGATGGCTCTGTCACATTACCCAGGTCATTGCCTGGAATAAGGGGAGAAAATCACCCCAAGAGTCCCCTGTCAGAAATGGCCAAAGACCAACACTGGCCAAACGCGACTCGCTGTCACTGGGCTTTGGGGTATCTCAGAGGGAAGTTTACTGGCAGTGTGGGAGAGCTGAACTCCACTCCCAGGATCGGGAATAGTGCACACGTAGATAAGGGCAAAAAGTCATCTCAGACTGTGCTCTCCAACCATTGAGAAAACATCTCTAGTTGCTGCCAGAGATAGGCCCATCTAACTTTATGGAAGTAGCACTAATGAAGCATAAACACACCTCCTTCTCCCAGACGCCTGGGGCTCTGTTTAAAGATTAAATCTCAGGATGTGTATATTTGACGTCCTCGTTCCAGGATATAAATGGCAAAATGAACTTGTCTGGTGATGGCTCCGTCACATTAATGTCTGATGGACGGTTCTGATGTGAAAGGTGCACTGAGACGTGCGGAGCCCCTGCGTGTACGAGGCAGAGGCTGCAAGGCTGGAATGTGAGCTTGTTTAGAGAGAACCCAAATGGAGTCGACTTAACCCTGCAGGAGTCAAGTCATCTTAATACCACAGCCCCGGAGGCAGGGGCTTGATAAATAGAACGAAATGTGCAAAGTATTTACCTTGTGATTCTTAATCTGACTCACGTAGTCTAACAGCATTTTTAGGAAGCTCAGTGGGTTTTAACCATTATCTCAAAGTTTATTGTAGTTCAGAGGTCAACTAGCAACACATAGGTTCCTAAAGGCTGTCTAATTCACGCTAGATTTCTCCAGAGTGAATTATCACAGAAGATGATGGAAGTGGCTAGGCCATGGAGCGAGCTCTCAGACGTCTCTTGGACTTATCGAACATTTAGCAAATGTTCACACCATGCCCATCACTGAGCTGGGCAACAACTAGAGGGAATGGGCATTTTGGTTCTGGAGATTGTGGACAGTCTGATTGGAAGGTGTGGCAGACTCACAGGAAATGAGCACAGGACCAGAAGCGACAATTAAACCAAATGTCCAGGCCTATAGTACAAGACAGCACCGGACGCTGAGGGAACCACTAACGTAACCTGCCATACTAAGTCTGGCTGCCTACTCTGTGGTCAATGAAATGAGAGGCAGAGACTGGAGAAGGGAGTTTTTTCTGTAACTGGTTCCAGGGAGACAGCAAGTCTCAAACCCTCTCATAAAACCTCAATATATTCTCGGTATTTATAGGTATGAAATACAAGCAGACACAAATCATTCCTCACTACAGCTAATCAGTTGATTGCTTTTTCCTGAGTAATTATCCTGATTCATTCATACCCACTCCTCGTTTCTCATTTGACCATTCCTCAAAAAGATCTTCCTGTGACTCAGCATTTCATCAGATTGTTCACATTACAGGCCTTTCTTACTTTCAAAATGGCTGCTATTCTGTTAAACTTCAAACTGGCCTGCTTCACTAAGATTTATCAAATTTCTTTGTCCCCCCCCCCCCCACCCCGCATCACAGGATACATTGGGCAGCTTCAAAATATGAGCCTCAGAAAACTCAAATTGAGAACACAGAAAGGCCATTTTACAGCATGTCAAAGCATTGGTGTCTTTCACGTGCCTTCTAGAGCTGGTGCATGTAGTGTTAGGAGAGACTAGAAAAGGGTGAAGACTGGCAGAATCCCTTCTCCTTTCTACCTTGTCTCTTCCTGTGCTTTCCAGCCTTGCATGCACCCCATCTAGAACCCCTTAGAGAAGAGAGAAGCCACAGAGCTGAGGGAAGATGGGCAGCCTTGGAATAGTGGCTGGTTCATCCTTCAGCATTGAGTGCCTTGGTGAGGATGTGGTAAACCCTTCTAGTCTTCCTAAGAACATTGCAGAGTCCAAAAGGCAATTAAACCAGACTCCTGAAATAGAATAAAACAGTTCTGATGAAAAGGTTTAAGATTTAAAAATTGTTATATAAAGCTATCTTCATTTTCTAGTATCTTGCCTTGTAAGTATAGAAAGCAAACATCAGATGCTTCTATATAATTATACAACTTGAGTCATTTCCAGAATATTTAACTAAATACAGAACTTCTTAAAAAATAACTATTTTGTTAATTTACCAAAGGATATGTGCTCTCAGCAGAGGAGACAGAGAGAAAGAGAAAAAGAAAGGGGAAAAAAACACGCCCCAACGGGGCATGGTCACACAATTCCTTACTCTCCACTTCTCCATTCTGTTGGGATTTGGGGGCATGCATGCATACGTGCTTGGTATGCTTCTCCAGCCATCAGGGCTGGGATTCAATCTACATTGTAAGCTATGTGAGTTCCAGCTCCTTAACGAGTAGATCACAAGGCCACCCCAGAACGTTTTTGTTCCCCCAAGAGTATATTTCTTTGTCCTTTGGACATGTATAAAAAAATAATAATAAATAACAAAAATGTTTCAGCTCTTTACGAACCTGCTGCAACAGACACGATGCTGGTAAGAAAGGAGGCACTGGCTGTGTGCTCGACTCAGTGGCTGAGTCCAGTCGGCACTTCCTGAATACCCCTGCATGCAACCGCAGTACTAGGCACTAAGGGTAGAAGGTGAATCAGGCATGTTCCTGCCCTTTGGAGCTAACTTGTTTTTCAGGAGGCTGTGGTCGCGAGCACTTTGCATGGGCACTTTCTACTTCTTAGTGGAACAAAGAGTTCGTTCCCCAGGAAACACTATACAGCATCTCCCATCCCTGTTCACTCATGACTCATCCCCAAAACTTCTAGTCCGAATTAAGCCTGCACAGAAAAAGAAAAATGAGAAGTAAATACAGTTGACAATAAATTTGAGACCATAAACCTTGGGATTCTTTTTATAATTCCCTGCACTTCAAAATCAGGCAGTATTTTTTGTTGGACATGGATTTAAAGGTAGCTCAAAGAAAACAGGGATTAACTGTAAGTAGTGAGATAGTGAGCATGTGCCAAGCCTCCAAATAAACACATCAGAGATTTGCTCTAAAAATGGACAGAGCACAAATAACCTCCTCTTGAAGCGCCTACGGTTTTGTTTAACTGCTCCCAGGTCATGAACTAATTTGCCAAAAAGAGGTGAACGCCAGTGCAGTGAGGCAGCATTTCAGGAAGCAGGTTTTGTGCACATGGCCTGCGGAGGCGGGCCACTTGGTTTTCTGATGAGCCCTGGTTAAAATGCTCTAGTGTATGTTACTGAATGGGCAACACTTTAGGCTGTTGGAGAATATGGGCCTTAACAAATGCTTACTTGGCTTAGACCCAAATGCTGATGGCTCCAAATCAAAGAGTTAGCATGAGTACATTTGTCTAGAGAGGCTGTATGGCCTGAAGCAGCTTGCTTCCCATTCCTCGGGTAGGTGTCCTCCCTGGAAAATGAGGAGCTTAGATGAGTTGCTCTTTCAAATCCCTCCCAGGACCCAGAAGCCCTTCCGCAAGGGCTCAACACAGTAAGGCTGGCCTCTACCTCCAGAACTTTCTAGCTAAAGGAGGGCAGTAAAGTAGCCAAAGCCCTAGGAGCTCAGCTGGAGGGTGATTTCCTTTCATGCTGATCCTTCAGACCTCTGGGACTCAAGGATGAGCAGCGGCATTATGTCATTTCCAGGCAAAGACTTCAGCTCTCCTTTCAGTTGACGTGACTTCTCCTCTCATCTTGCACTTCATTATTTGCTGCCTCATCTGACCTAATTTAGTGAATCTTCTGATTTTAATGTGTGTAGAAGTGACTTATTTGGGGATTTTATTAAATACACATTCCTAGGCCTCATGTCCAATGATTCTGATTCATAGGTCTGAGCCGGGACCAGGAAATGCCTAACAAGCACTTTAGGATTCCCATGCACAGGTGACCTATGGACCAGCTTGAGGAACACTTGCCTGATGGATCCTCATTGGGCCATAGACTCAAGCTCCTGGGACCCATCTGACATTGCAATATAACAGAGCACAAGAAAAGGGACGTGCCACGTATTTCATCACAACGCAAGTGAACCAATGCATGAATAAGACACATAGAGTAGGTAAAGCCATCATCATCAGGAACTACCAAAAACTGAATTCTTGGAGAACATACCAGGTAATACTTCAGAAGCTCGGATGAGTGAGGGAGGCTGTATAAAACAGGCTTCAAAGGTGGGTCTCTGAAGGGCCACCAGCAACAGTAGGATCCTTGCAGAGAGGTGATGCTTCTTCTCCAGCAAACACGTTCATCCAGAGGGAGTTCCTAAGCCTTCACTATATTTTAAACTGCATCCCTCAAAATGTCAAAAGTGGGATTAAAGTGTAAATGATCGTCAATTCACTCCTGTCCTGCTGGTCCTGTGCTGTGCATTACAGGCTGTGCAGGGGATTATGGGGCAGAGGGGAGGGAAGGGGCTGGGGACAGTCTTTAAATGTAACTGAATTGAGCATGCAGAGAATGAGGAGCTCCGTGTGTCTGGGGGGGATAAAGCAGTTCACAGGCTGCTACTTTTTTGTGACATAGCTTTTATGGGGGGAGAGCCAGAATATTAAGCTCATTGCTTCCAGATGGGAAGGTTGGACAAGACAGGCCTTGGCTCTGAAAGCCTGGACGCTATGGTGCGATATGGATGTGACATATTGAAGTAATCGAGATAGAAGATCTGGCTTTAGCCAAGGCTGTCAGATAGATACTTTTTAAAACATTACATGGTTTGTAACAAGGTATTGTGTATCCTCCCAGAAACCCTGCCGCCTCAGTCTCTGGGAAGGCGATGGGGGGAAAAGTGTGCTTATTTTGCTTGAGTTACTAAAGCTCCTTTTATATATGAGGAATTTGGCATCTCCTGGCTGGGAGCGGCTGCGCCAGCAGTGTCCGATGCACTTGTAATGTAGATCATGCTAGTGACTCGCTAAGTAAGTCCAGGTGCTTGCATAAGAGGCAGGGTCCTAAGCCCTCCCTTATTTGAGCCCTGAAGCAATCATGGCCCAGCGCCTCAAATGAGCCTCAAATCTGTTTAATAAATCATCTGTCTATTTATAGTTAATTCGGAGAGAAATCCTTCTCGTTGTCTGATGGAGCCTCTTCCACCAGGGGGCGCCCGACGGCTGCCTCATTCGTGCAGGGTGGCTCTTGATTATCAGAGGCTTGAGCTCCCCTGCAAGCTCCTTTGTCCAGTCTTTTCCTTTGCATCTAAGCTTCAGACCCAGGTGGATGTGATGCACAGGTATCAAAACCGGGTGGGGATGGGGACGAACACCCAGTGAGGGATTCCTTCCCGTCTGTCCAGTCTCCACAGGAAGGGTTTTGCCCTGGGCCGGCTGCCCATGCACTCCATGGAAAGAGAAAGAAGGTCTGGCTGCATTTGGAAGTTTAGAGTTTGCAACCAGCTGGTTTTCTTGTAATTTTCTTAGTCCGGGAATCGGCTCCGGCCCCTTCCCTGACTAATTTCACACCTGAGAACATGTCGGGGCATCCCAGCGGACTGGTGTCTGCTCTGCATTTCAAAGGCTGGGAACTGTTAAGCTTGTCTTTTGATTAAAATTTTGTATTAGCTGCCCCCCTTCAATGTAATTTCAGGATATTTAATTTCAACCAATCATCTGAAGAGAAGGGGGGAGGAGGTAGTTGATGTGAAACAGCACACAGGGAAAGCCAGCCAAGTTAGAAAACAGAGCAACTCCGGACTGCGTAGATGTGACAACTGAAATCTCTTTTGTTCTCCTGAGCAGGGTCTGAAACCAAAGCCCCTCAAGGACAGGAGATGTAGCTCTAGGCTTGGAATCAAGAGGGCCAGTCCCCAGGGGAGGGCCCTTGGGCAGGTCCCCGAAATTTCCCGGCTTTAACCACCTGCTTGAGCTCTGGAGAGAGGAATGCTTACCATTTGCCACAGGCCATGGGGATCTGGAAAGAAAAACAGCAGTCTTTGGAAGAGCCAATCTGTGAAAACCCACAGTGGATGTCGGTTACTACACCCTGGCTTCAAAACGACTCGAACTTTAGGGTATGGAGATCACACGCAGATGAATAAAGGAACATTCAGCTGCTCTCCTCAGTGTTGCTGTAGAGTGGAGGTCACTTGCTCAAATGTTTGGGGGCCCGGCAAGTGATGAAAAGTAACCGTAAGGGCATGCCAGCCCAGAGCTCAGAGCAGATTTGTTGTTGACTGAATGAGCGCACGTGGGTCTGGTGTGAGACAATACGGGCTGGTAGGAACTAGGCCAACGGTCCAAACAATTTAAGGGATGCAAGAAGCGAGTATGAGGATGGTGCCTCCAGTTTCTGTCCCCAGCTGGGCAACAGGAACACTGCACACACAATGTCCCAAGTCCTTTCACATGATGTTACTCGTGGGTCTTCACAAATAGCTCTTTAGAGGAAGGGGAGCCAGGAGTGTAAAATCCCTATTTCAGGAAACCAAACCTACTTTCCACGACTAGGTCTAAAACCAGGCCAGCTTTTTCTCTGGCTGTCACAACCTTGTGGTTTTGATGGGGACTTTCGTTGAGGAAGATGATGTGAAGTTTAGTGCCTCAGCCTGTCCTCCCAGTGGAGGTTTGCCACAGAGGATACTGCATTGACCCTTTATTCAGTACAGGCCATCTAGGTGTGCGAGTTCCGAAGTGACTGGATTTACCTAATGTGAAGTGGCTATGTTGAATAGCAAATAGGACTGTAGATAGGAGTAAGGATACAGAGATCCAGAAGCCTAGGAGCCAGAAGATATTCAAACAAGTGCTTTGAAAACAATAATTTGAACATCAAAGACAAGGCATGGTACCCTTCCCCTTTGACATAGCTCCCACCAGCCCCTGTTACCTCATTCCAGAGCTGAATAAAATTCCTTCATTGATAGGTCAACCTTTATTTTCCCCTTGTACTGTTTCTGACGTAAGTTAGTAAGTCCAAAGCTGGAGTTTGCATGATACCTCTGACCCTCCGTCAGAGGTGCTCACTTGCAGCTCTGCCCTGCTCTAGAATGGTGTGACCCCCCAAGGCCAGACACTTTAGAAATAGTTCTCTACACTCTGCTTCCTCCAGATCCTCACCAGGGTGTTCCATGCCTAGTCTTCTGCTAGCTATATTTCTGCTGTTTCTCCATTTACAGCCAGGATATTTGGTTGCAAATTTCCTACATTACATTTTAGGCAAATGTGCAACATGATTTTATCCTGGGGCCCAGAGGAATTTATCTAGGACTGCTCACAACAGGTAGAGCAGAGGGGTGGCTAAGGCCAGCTCTTCCTGCCAGAACCCAGCCTTGCTCCCTGCTTGGTGGAGGCAGATGCTTAGAGTTATGTTTCCAATAAGAGGCATGGATTTGCACTGCCTAATGATCAAAGTCAAACTCCTAAGCCTGGAATTCAAGGCTCTCTAAATCTGGCAAGATCTTTCTTGCCTTCTCCTCCTCCACTTTCTCGTGTGCATCCCAGAATTTAGGCACCACGGTGCATGTACGTGTCCCACATTTCTGCAGATCAAACTGCTATACACACAATTTCTTCTGCCTACGTTATTATTATTATTATTATTAATGTTTGCCTGCTACAATCATGGCTATTGTGGGGGGAAAAGACTTCCCCATCCTTCAAATTTCCACAAATGAGTTAAGGCAAGGTAGAGAATTTCATCGCCCTCCTTAGGAGGAGAAAGGAAAGAGGAATATGTCCAGCCCCTCCTCCCCCCACCCACTGCTCCATCATTTTCCCTTTCTTTTTAAGGAGAACTCATGGCTGAACCAGAACCTTGGCCTCACCCTCTCTCCTTCTCTGTAGGGCTCCTCCTCCTGCAGATCAAGGGCTTTCTGCCTGCCTCTCTCTCTCCCTCTGGCCTTCCAGAGGCAGTTATAAGGTCTAACCTTGTGCATGTCCCTCTACTGGGCAGAACTGGCATGAGGTAGTGTTGTCCCCATAGTAAGCAGGGTAAGAACATCTGCTCGGGGACTGGCCCTGCCCGCACAAAGGTCATCCTGAGTTTAGACCATGAAGGCATGGGAAGGGGCTGTTCTCCCAACCAGAGGAAACTGTTGCTGGTTTGAGTTCCTTCTGACAAACTCTGTCATTCATGCCAAATTGGTTCTAAATGCTAAGAGGAAGTGGCTCTTTATACCTTCAACCCTCAACACCCAATGCCACATCTTTAAAAGAAGTCCTCCCCTGACCAGAAGTAATCAGTCCCTGATTCATCCTTTTGTTCTACACAGATGTTGGAAGAGCAGGATTTCTTTGCATTTAGGATGTGGTGAGGAGTCACATTCAAGTTATTATTTCCTCTGAAAATTCAGGCCTTGGCATTAATATGGCATAATGAATACAAGGTTTGGACAGAAGGCTTGGATTTGGGTCACAGATTGAGGCCTATAGAATGAGAGCCTATGAGTTTATGGTAATGGCACTAGATGTTTTTTTAGACAGAACCTGAGTTAGTTGGGTGACTTAATTATCTCCCTTTTATAAGTAAGACTACTGAAACTCAAAGATAAAGCAAACAAAAATAGCAACAACAAGAACAATAAACCATGATCCATTCAGGGTCATGTAGCCAAGAGTTGGCTGACCCAGGGCTCAGAGCCAGGGCTTTTGACTGTGGGCCGGCCTTGGTTCTGCCTGTTCACACACTCTCTCTGAGCCTCATGCAGGCCCTCTGCAGAGATGAGACTAACCTACCCAGAGCAGATCTGTAGCAACATAAGAAACGCCAAGATAAGCTTCCCAGCCAGCGAATGCACTAAGGATCCTGCAAAGGACTAATTTCTGTGGCCTTGTATACTCATGGAAGGCTTCATGGAAAAGGCAGGACTGCAATGCTCCCTCAAGGAGAGTTCTTGGCTAGACAGAGAAGAGTGGGAAGGACATTCTAGTCAGAAGATCTTATAGGAAAGCAGCAGCAGAGCTCAGAGAGAGTGAGAGGGACACAGTCAATTTACTAGCCTGGCCTGGCCCAAGGTTGATATTTGATGAGATGGTGGTAAGATAAGAAAGGACAATTAGGTCTTCACTTGGAGAGTGACTTTCAATTTAGAATGAGCTACAGTGTCACTATTTTGAAAGCGCATCCCCAGTACCCAGATTTGCAGGCTCAAAATTTCCATTTTTTTCCTTTCTTTTTAAAAATCCCTCATATGTGATTCTGATGCTCAACAAAGGCTGAAAATCACTGACAGGAAGAAAGACCAAAAGCACACTCGTGTACTTAGATTCAGGAGTCTTGGGTTTCCATTCTGACATTGTCATCTATATAGAAAGCTCTGAGCTGGGACAACTACCATCTGCATTTTAATGTTCTAATTTTTAAGATCAGAGCCAAACATAAATGTTGCATTGGAAGCCCCAGCACAGGCAGCCATGGTCCATAGGAAGGCACAGGAAGCTGTGAGCTGCTTCTTTGACTGGAGAGACTATGGTTGCTCGTGAGAGTGTTTGGGGCTCTTGGGGAGGGTAGGGGCAGGTAGAGGGGCACGGATGGCAGGTAAGGTGACAATTCAGGTGTGAGCTGACAGGGTCCAGGGACAGCAAGGCCTTGAGGACATCTGTGTGGCCACAGGCCAAAAGGATTCAGACTCCATGCAGGTGAAAGGCAAGGCCGTGTCCTCGCCAAAATAAAACTGGCCTCTCTCAGCCCTGAACTGGGTACCTTGAAATGACTTGAGAGCAGTGGGACAGAAGTCTGATTTTAAGAAAGCTCTTCTAACACAAACTCAAGAAGAGCTTTGCTGGAGAGAAATGTTAAATGTTCTCCCAGGATATTGCCAATGATCCCAGAGAAATGTCAGGTATAGGAGTACTAAGAGCGGGACTATATAGGTGGTGGTCTTGGACTCCAGTTTTTTTCTAGGAGGAAGAGGAAGGGCAGAGAACTGAAAGTCAGGAAATTAAAAAAAAAAAAAGAGAAAGAAAAGAAAAAGAAAAAGAAAAGAAAAGAGTTCTGATTCCACACTCCTAATGCTTCCACCTTGGTCTGACCGGGGCCCCTGGAGCAATTCTGTCTGACCCCAGCAGAGTTAGCACGCCGAGGCTTGGGGCAGGGTCTCCTGCTCCTCTTCCCCTCCTGGCAGCTACGAACCCATTATCTTGTGAACTTTCCCCATACCCCTTGGAGATAAGTACTTCCTTATGGTAATGATTGCTATTTTCATTTTACAGCTGGAGAGGTGGAGACAGAGGGATGGTCCTGAAAAGAGAGAGACGCTTTCTTCCTTTTCTCTGGACTCTGTCATGTTCAAATCATAAAACAGAAAGCTAAGGAAAGGTATCTGAGCATTTTTAAACCCAAGGTAGTGAAAATCAGCGCTGGGAAAGAGAAGATTATTGTGGGCTTGGTGTGCTGAAAAAAATCTATGTCCAATTTTTGTTTCTTGTTGGGAGGAGGTTAGTGCCTTTTCCTTTTCATATGCCCTTAAAGGAAATGGGGTTTCAGAAATAACCTAGCTCAACCTTTACTTTGCATAGAAGGAGACAGAGGCCTGGAGAGGGAACCTGTCACACGGGCCCTGAGGGAAACGCTGAGCCCCGGGTGCTGGTTGCACTTATGCCATGCTGCCTCCCTCTCTGAACAGTCTCACGTGCTCTGTGGGTTGACCTCTCAGAAAAAGGCACATCCAAGGGAAGGCTGCCTTGCCTCAAGGTCACCATGAGAGCCTGGCTGGAGGCTGGACTTCTCTGAGAAGTTTGAGAAACATATTGAAATTATCAAGACTTGGAACGCTGCGGTGGTTTGTGCTGAGCTTTCACCGCCTTATCAAGTTCCTAGACTTGAACTATTCAGGGCCGAGGCAGTCCATTTTATCTGCCTCATCAGAAGCTCTGCAATCTTAAGCCTGCCCCCTAGGCCCAGGGTGAGGATTCTGGGAGGTATAGGAGCCATGTTGGCCCCACAAACCTTCGATGAATGGCCAAGGAGAAAGGGCTTCTGGGAAGCCTGGCTGGCCTGAGCATCAGTGCAGGCTCCAGTCCCAAGGCTGGGAGGGCACATAGGGGCAGCCCGGACGGAGGTCTTGGGATGACCTTCCTGGGGAAGCAACACAGAGCTACAGGCCTGGGCCCCAAGAACCTCTATGGAGGTCACTATGGGCAGCCCTTTTCTTTCTTTCCTTTTTCTTTTTATTATTATTTTTTAAATTTACATTTAATCACTATATATCTTTATGGTGTACAACATTGCTTTTTCTAGCGGGAATACAGTGCATATTAGTCAAGACAAAAACATTACCATATACATTGTCATCAGCAAATAACTTCTCATTTTTATGTTAATTAAACATACTGTTTTTTTCTCCCCCTGTTCTCCTCCTTCCCTCCCTCTACTACCTGCCCCTGCATTACCCTTTTCCTTACACTCTACAGTATCTACAGTTGTCCTCCCGGCCACTAGATCTTCCAAACTTCCAGTTTCTGGTGTAGAGCGCAGACATCCAGTATATATTGAGTGGGGGCAGACAAAGTCTGTCTTTAATACTCTGGGCAGCCCTTTCTATGCAAGTGATTCACTGCTAGAAACTTTGTATAACTGCAGATTTGATTATTCAGAACTAATTTTCTTACAGGTACAAAGTAAAGAAGGAGGGATGCATTTTTGAAACGTCAATCAACAAATACCATAAAATTGCAACTTTTTCATTATTTGAACTTACTTTTTTTTTTTTTGAGAGAGAGGTTTTCGCTATAGGGCGCGTGCGCTCGCCAGACAGACAGAGAGAGACATAGAGACAGAAAGCGAGAAATCACCCCCCGGGGGGATGGCCACGCCGCAATCCCTTCTCCTCCATTCTCCTCTCGGGATCTTGGGCACGCACGCACATGCGCCCGGCGTGAGTTTAAGCCACCAGGTCCGGGATGCGAATCGCGGTCGAATACGTGGGAGTCCAGCAACATAGCCATTACGCTAACTGCTGGTTCCCTGAACTTACTTTTTAAACAATAAATACAAAATATGTAAATAGTCACTAAGTTTTGAAGAGCTTAGCGACTTCTTTTTTGTTTTTTTTTTTTTTTTGTTGTTCATTTGGCCTAAGGGCATGTGCACAAGCCAGAAAAAGAAAGAGAGAGGGAGAGAGGGAAAGTGAAAAAGCATCATCCACAGGCATGGTCATGCTTTACCTTCACCCTTCACCTCCATCTCTCCATCCTGTCAGAATTTGGGGCATGCATATAACATACCCAGTTCATTTTTTAAGCCATCAGATCTGGGACTGGATCTAAGGGGCTGGCCAGGTGGGATCCAGCCACCTTAATAACCAGGCCATGGAGACAACCTGTAAGATGTTTAATACTTTTTATTTCCTAGAGTTTATCGCTAAGGTTTCCTTAAATCAGATATAAATTAACTGCTTTAATTATCCTGGTAGATATTTGGTCATCTTCATAATATTTTATGACATGTAATTTTGTTTTCTGTTTTTATTCTCAGGAATAGTTTTCACCAATGTACCCTTTGATGACACTGGTATAAGACAGAGGTCCCTAACCCTTAGGCCACAGACCGGTACTGGTCTATGACCTGTTGGGGACCAGGCCAACAGCAGGAATTGAGCGGCTGGCAAGCAAGTGAGGTTTCACCTGCATTTACAACTGCTCCCTATCACTCATTTTACACTTGACTCCACCTCCTGTCAGATTGGCCGTGGCATTAGATTCTCATGGGAGTTCCAGGTAGGACCATCTAGTTGCAGGAAAACTAGCTCAGGGCTCCCACTGATTCTGCATTTTGGTGATTATAGAATTATTTCATGATATATTACAATGTAACAGTAATAGAAACAAAGTGTAAAATAAATGTAATGGGCTTGCATTATCCTGAAACCCACCCTCCACCCTAGTCCATGGAAAAATTGTCTTCCATGAATCCAGTTTCTGGTTCAAAAAGGCTGGACTCACCGATATAAGATATAGAAAAATAGTTCAAATTCGAAGAACACTGAGAACTGAAAGAAAGGACAGGTGTGCCCCCACCTCTTTGGATAAACAGCAGAATGGGCAGGCAAGGGACTGTGCGCACTGACCAGTGTAGTGCTGCTTCGGAGCAAGAGTGAGAAGAGAGTTTACAACAAATTCGGCACCACTGACCACTGTGTGATTCTCCTTTATATATTGAAGGACCAGAGCAGAACCAGAGCGACTCCATTTTGTCCCACCTTAGTGAGGGACCTCACCATTTCAAAGAGGCAAGTCGGACACCGGACATGTAAGAAAAAGTCATGAGACCATCACCCTACCGGGACTGGCCAATGAAAGAAACAAAGGAGATACCAGAAACCTAAAGTAACTTTTTACCTAACTTAACGGCTTAATAACCAATCAACCAGAGACAGCTACACTCCCTGTAATCTACAACCAATGCATTGTCGCCTGAATGCATTCCTCAGCACCCCGACACCTCCTCCCCCTCCCCCTTTTGAACAGCCACATAAAAACCCAGTCCAACCAACACGCGGGGCTCTCAACTTGAGCCCTCTGTGTCACGGTTTGAGAGCCCGAATTAAAACGATCCTTGTGTGTTTGCATCGGAATCAGCTCCTTGGTGGTCTTTTGGGAACTTCGTGACCAGAGTGCAACAATATATGCAAATACATGTATTTATACTAGAGAGTGAGAGGGAGCAAGTGGGCAGAATGAGGGGGAAAAGAGAAGGAGAGACAGAGAGAATTGTTTCTGTCAGTCTTGCCACACTGTGAGTCTCTCCCCCCAGCCTCTGGTTAGCAAGACCACAGGTGTACTCTCCACGCCCAGCCTGCTGAGGTCAGGCCTGAGGCTGAAAAGCAAACCTGGACCTCCGTAAGGCCTCGGCCATTGTGCTATGGTACTTCCTGCTGTGTCACTGTAGCTGGGTCAATATTCACAAATTTTGAAGAGTTATTTCAGATTTGTGTATTATTTTAAAATCCATCTAACTTCCTACCATAGTGTACAATGTACAAAATAACTTGGAAACTCAGAGGAGGGAATGGGAAAAAATATACATTAGAATCAGGATTTAAACTTGCAAGTTTTGGTGCTGGACAGTTTCCTGCAGGAGGTAGCCAGCGATGAATCTCCTCAAGATGCACTTTACATCAGTGGCTCATTTGGCACACCACACTGCTCCTGCAGGGGAGTCACTGGCAGGAAGGATCATGCTGGTGCATTCATTTTACTGAGCTCTCAGGACAGGACAGTGATGCAGTATCTTCATAGCTGGTGTCCATAGAGTCTTCGTGTCTTTTCTCCGAGTCTCTGGTCCCCCTGGAACTGTAGCCCCTTGACTCTTGGCTGCTTTGGCAGTTCTGAACTTTGGTCTTTGCCCCATGCCTTATGATTGTGCCTTAGCAACTGTCCTTAGCCTCTCGCCCTGCACTGAGGATTGGCCAATACACACAATCAGAGTTTAGCCTTATAAGTCTTCAATGCCTTAGTAGCTCTCTGCTGCCTCCAAGAAGAGTCTTAAATTTTATTCTATTTTTTAAAGAATTATTTAATTTTATTAATTATTATTATTATTTTTAGATAGATTTTTGCTATAGGGCACATGTGCTCCCCAGAAAAACAGAGACAGAGAGACAAAAAGCAAGAAATCACCCTTCAAGAAGATGGCCACACTATACTCCCTTCTTTTCCATTCTCCTCTCGGGATTTTTGGCATGCACATACACGGTCCCAGTGTGAGTTTTAAGCCTCCCAGTTCAGGACACAAACTATGGCTACGTTGGAGTACAGTGACATAACCATTATACCATCTGCTGGTCCCTATTTATTATTTTTTAACTTGAACAGAGACAGACAGAGAGAGAGAGAGAAAGGGGGCTACTCAGTCCAGGACTTGAACCACAGTTAACCATGTAAGAGTGCAATACCTTAACCACCACACCACCTGCCAGTACATCTACCTTTTTTCCTTCATTGTTCTCAGCTAGAATAGTGATTTGCTAGAGCTACAGCAGCATAACCAGAAGTATCAGTCAACATATATTTTTGTGATTGTTATAAATAAATCTGGTCATTCTACTTAACAGCTGAATAGAATTTGTGTATTTATAGTATACTGTGTTTATTTATGGATGGACATTTGGGTGTTTTCCAACTTTTCACTGTTAAAAACATTGTTGCAGTAAGTATTCTTACACATGTTTTCTTGTGCACATTTTTGAGAACTCCTCTGCAATATACATCTGGAAGCAGAATTGTGGAGCTATAGAGGTTATTCATTTTTAATTTCATTACATATTGCCAAATTACTTTTTGAAGTACATGAACCACTACATTTTCTCTGGCAGTATGAGTGTTTATGCCTCTAGTTCTGATAATGCTTGATTGTGAGAATATTTAACTTGCTCATTAAATGGAAATAAATTTGTATCTCTTATGTGGATTATTATTGGGGCTCTCCTCACTGCATTTCAGGATTCTTGTTCTGGAAATAACTGTTCACATGTCTGGTCCACTTTTCTATAAGATTCTGTTTCTTATGAGTTTATCCTTTATATAATCCAAATACCAATTAATCATTTATCTGCTGTCTATGAGGCTAATCAATTTACAGGTATCCATTGAGTGCTTTCCTACTACAGGTTAGAACCCTGAGGGTAAATAAGACAGACTGTCTCCCCACTTCCATATAGCACATGTTTTAGTGCAGGAAGGCAGATCATCAAAAAATATATGCAAAATTAGTAAAACAGGCCCAGACAGTAGTGCAATGGTAACACACCTGGACCCACATGAGAAGGTCCTGGGTTTGCATCCTGTGACCTCTCTGTGCACACTAGGCACACACATGTGTACCCATGTTCTGGACTGGCTAAGATTGGGGTGATAGTGGTATAGACAATCTGTTGGGTATTCTTGTCTTTCTCTCATGGAATAAATAAATATATATTTTTATTTAGTAAAGTTATATCAGAACAGAAGAAATGCAATAAAAATAAAACAGGAAAATGGGACAGAGAGTGATGGGTGTGGGAGATGTTCTTTTGGATTGGACAGGCCATGGAAAGACTCAAGTAGAAGCTTTAATGAGAAGGATCGAGCTCTGTGAAGAGGCGGGAGTACCTCCTCTTCACAGGGATGAGCATTACCCTAAGGCCCTAGGGCAGCATCAGCTAGGTATTTAGTGTTTTGTTTCCTATTTGCTCACCTCGCAAGGCCTAGAACTTCACCCTGTGCTCCTACAGGGCCACAGTTACTGCTGGCCTGAGTCTGGGTTGTGGCAGGCGCAATGCACAGATGAGTCTCTGGCACGATATACTAGGTTCATCGGGAGCCAAAGAAGCAGGAAGCCTGTCTTTCATAGAGCACAGCTCAGGCCATGTGGAAAGCATCCTGGTGAAAGGAGTGAGTACTCTGCATCCATATTGTCCACATTTATATCCTCCTTCCAGGGTATTTGCTGCAAAGCCCAGAGCAAGTTATTTAACTCTCAGGGTTTCACTTTCTTCTTGTGTGAAATGGGGATCACCCTAGGGTGTGTGCGCTTGAACAAGCCGCAAAAACTCTCTAATCCTACTTCCTTATCTGCAAAGTGAAAATACCAATACCAACCTCACAGAACTACTGTGAAGATTAAATGAAATAATATCGTTGCACCTTTATTGCAATGTCTGATTTTAAATTATTCACTCACAAAAATCGGCTATTTTTATTATGGTTATGACTTTGTATTTCTTTCCATCCTGTGCAACACCAGGTGACTGCAGAGGTCACTTCACATCCTCTGGCCTTGGCTCCATGGAGGCCTCCTCGGTACTGATGTCCTCTTCTTCACATTACCTCCAGCCCACTTGCTATTTGGGTCTTCCTACCTCACCCTTGGATGGTATGACAAGAAATATGTTGAAAAATGTTGGCACCATGATGAAGTGGTTGGGGGTGTGTTAGGCGGTGATTACAGGTCTCGGGTAACACATGGAACCCATTTCATTAGTAAAACTGAGACTAGGGATCCTGCTGCAGTTTTCCTCACATGGAATTCTTTCTGTCTTGTGAGCCTCAGCCTCTGAATAGCCCAGTTCTGTGCTGTTGCGCTAATTGGGCCAATTCTATTAAGCATCTTTTTTCTTCATCAGTTTATCTAGATCAGAAGCTTCTGAAAGTCCCAAGCCTCCCTGAAGTTATGTGCTTCGTAACAATAAGAATCCCATGGTTTTGGCCAGCACTTTACAATGTGCAAGGTGTTTGCGCATCTATGATGTCATGCAGTTTCAAAAATAATGCTGGAAGATAGTCAGGGACCATTAACCCCATTTCAGAGATGACTCAGACAAGGGGAGTAACTTGTCTGTGTTCATAAAGCTGAGAAAGAACAGGGGTGTCTTGAATACAGGTCTTTTGCATGTAAATTAACATTGATGTGGCTAATATTCAGAGTTTCTACTCTGTGCCTGGCCCTACTTTGAGTTACCCATGTGTACAATAATATTGCACAGGCTGACAAGATTAGGTAACTTGGTCCAGGGCCCATGGCTAGAGAAACAGAGCTAAGAGTAGAACCTGAGTGGTTCTAGAGCCTTTGCTTTTACCCACACACCATGTGGCTACAAATCCACAGCTGCTGAGCTTTCCTCACACAGTCTTGGTGGAAGTGTCAGAAGGAGGAAGGCCTCTCTTTTTTTTTTTTTTTTTGAGAGGTTTTTGCTATAGGGCACGTGCACTTGCCAGACAGAGAGAGACATAGAGACAGAAAGTGAGAAATCACCCCCCGGAGGGGATGGTCACGCCACAATCCCTTCTCCTCCATTCTCCTCTCGGGATCTTGGGCACGCATGCACATGCGCCCGGCGTGAGTTTTAAGCCACCGGGTCCAGGACGCGAACCGCGGTCGACTACGTGGGAGTCCAGCGACATAGCCATTACGCTAACTGCTGGTTCCCGAAGGCCCCTCTTCTCATCCACCCTGAGTTGAGGCAACCCCCAGGGTTAATCAGAGAGTATGATTCCCTCCTCCTCCCCTCAGCCACCACCCGTCCCCTCCCGTCCAGCCTCTGCAGAGGGCCTGCTCTGCTCTCAGCAAGCATGAAGGCTGCTGAGGATAGAGCATAGGGTCTGAGGAAAAAGAGCTATGTTTTTGACAATAATAATTTTTTGACATGGGCATAGAAATGTGATGCAGAAAGGGTCTTCATTTTCCTCCCAGAGAATTCAGTCTTGAAGAAGGGTTGAAGAATCTTTGGATGTGATTTGTCTAAGTGATCTTCATAACAATATCCTTTTCAATGATATAAATTTTAAAATTTTGGTATAAAAGAAACTAGGATGAAAACATCTGTATAAAAAGCAAGTGGGATCCCTAGATGAACTCATAAAGTCCATTTGTTATCACTGGGCCGTATGGGATAGGGCTGGACAAGGAGACCTTTCCAAATAATCTTCAGGCATTAAATAATGGCTGTGAAATACCTTCTTCCTGGTCAGGAGGTAGGGAGGTGGAGGTTGTGGGTGCTCCTGGGTTCCAAGACCTCGATGCACAGCAGATATATTGGGCATACGTCCTAAGCAGAGCCAATCTATGGAATTAGGTCTGTGTGCTCTGAGTGGGGGCCACTCTGAGGATCCGACGCTGGCACAGCCATGCAGGAGGTGGTTGTTAGCAGCCCTCTCACAAACATAGGAAGGCAGCTTGCTTGAGGACGAAGCCAAGCAGAGGAAGGCGGAGCAGAAGCATTATTCAAGCAAGAGCAGACCTTGTGCTCTTTCCATGAATAGGGACAAGCTCTAAGGCACATACACTCCTGGAAATGGGCCAGAGGAATTGAGGAACTATAGAAAGCAATTCCTGCGTCCAGAAGGACCTCCTTTGACTTTTGGTTTGGCAAAGTTCTGCTCATCCTTCAAAGCCTCACTAGAGGATTTCTTTCTCCCGTGGATCTCACAGGGTGAATTCATCATGATTCCTTTATGGTCCCAGGTTTAGACTCTCTCAAGTCCATCACTATAAATTGCAGTTATTCATGGCATTCATTCACTAGGGGTGCCACGAAATAAATTTATCTTACAGTTTTACAAGCTGGAAGTCCAACATCCACATGCGGGCAGGCTGGTGCCTTCCAAGGCTGTTCTCACTTGCAGAGGGCCACTCTCTCACCGTGTGCTCACTTGGTCTTTTCCTCTGTCTCTACAGCGTGGATTCCTGGTATCTGTTCACATGTCTAAATATCTTCTACTTAGAAGGGCACCATCCTAATGGCCTCATTTTAATTTATTTATCTCTTTAAAAGTTCTGTTTCCAAATACAGTCACATTTCAAGGTACTAGGGGTTAGAAATGCAGCACATGAATTTTGGGGTCACATGCTTTATTCCATAATATTCTTTTACCAGTTTTTCCTTCTGCCACGTTGCTTGTGATCACTTGGAAGTTGTTTAGTAAACATTTTGGGGCCAGCAGATGGTATATATCGCTGGACTCCCACATGACTGACCGTGGTTCAAATCCCAGAAATGGTAGCTTGAAAATCATGATGGGCATGTATGCATGCATGCCCAAGATTCCAGAAAGAGAATGGAGTAGAAGGGACTGTGGCATGATCATCCCCCTATAGGGAGATTTCTCAGTTTTTTTCTCACTGTCTCTGTCTCTCTCTTTGGCAAGCGCACATTCCTGAAGGCAAAAACCTCTAAAAAAGCAAAAGCAAAACCAAAATAAAACAAAAACATTTGATAAACAAAGAAATAAAAGAATGACCGAATGGAAGACTGTACTAGATTAAGGCAAGACAGCCTCTTCCTTTCTCCCCAGCTGTCCCTTTCTAGTCCTTCTTTGAGTAGGTCTTGGGAAGATTCTTGAGAACTGGTTTAAGTCTTCCAGGAAGAATTCTACCTGAGGTTACTGGAACTCCTGGAGCCCTGTTTCAGGGAGAGAAAGGTATGGAGGGAAAGCCTATTTGGCAATGGCCAAGAATCAGATTCAGTATTTTAATCCCACCTGAAGTCTTTCTAGCCTCCACTCTCACTCTTGCATCCATTCTCCTTTTAAACCTGCCAGCACTCCTCTTAATTCCTGTGAGACTAGTATAAATTCCGACCAGCTTTTGCTTTTACTGGATATACCAACCTCTCAACTAGCTTGCCTGTTTCCTTCACCTCCACTTCAATGTATCCCATCCTTGTGATAGCGATCTGCATAATATATCTTGCCCACCTCACCAGGGTCCTCTTTGGCCTCTACTCTCCTGCTACAACAAGGCCAACTCTCTGTGCCTTGGCATGTGCTTTTCCCACAGCCTGCAATGCTTTCTCCCTTTCCCCTTAAGGAATTCTAGCTTTACAACCAACTCAAAATCACAGGCCTATCCAAAGTGTCCCCAGCCATCAAGTTTAGTTGTCCTTTGAGCTATTCATCATAGACTCTTACATTTTACATTTTAATTACCTTTGTTATATACATATATGTATCTATATCTGTTAGTCTGTAAATACTTTGATGGGAAAAGAATCGAACTTATTAAGCAACATATTACCAGTATGGTACCAAGAATATAATAGATACTAATAGATGCTTTAAAATAATTGCCTTTTTCTGGTTGCCTAACATGTGCCAAGCATAGATAAATGGATCTGACTGAGAGACAGGTGTAACCTAGTCACAGCATCCTAAAGGCTCCAGTAGAGGTTAGGGTGGGTCACCTGGGTAGCAATTTTGTAAAGGAAGTGAAAAACAATTACTTGTTCATGCAGGCTAAAGAGAAGAGAAAGCATTCATAGTGGGAGTAAATGGTCCAGTTGGAGGAAAATAAGAAGAAAAGAAAAAAAAAAAAGTTTCAAGAATACTGAGTGGTTGAAGTTAGCAGAGAAATTAGAAATGTTTGCTGAAAGTCTAGATGTGGAAGTCAAGGCCCTTGGTTTGCAAAGCAGGTCACCTGTTTTCATGAACTTCCAGATAGCAGAACACAAGGCGAGAGCCCACATATGGGATGACTTACGTTGGTGCGAGGGAATGTGTGTGTCACTCCGATCAGGGGTGGTACGTGCTGCATTATTAGACCCAGCCTGAGGCCACAGAACAGTCATAAATCAAGAAGCGGGTGTTTAAAAACAGTGGAAGTGTTAAGGAAACATGAAGTGGCTGACCTGTGGGGCTGTGCCGTTACTCCCTGCAAGAATTTCGATGACTAATGATGTGGATAAATAAGTGCTTAACGTTCTCATAACCACACGTGTAATTTATTTAATTCTGGAGGTATTAGGCAGTTCTGGAAGCCCCTTAAGACGATGGTGATCAGTTGAAAAAGTTTTCCCACTACTCAGAAGAGGCTAGAGCCTTGTTCTCCCAAACGAGATTCTTTTTGTCTGATTCCAGGGATTAATGTATAGAAAGGTGGGATTTAGAAGTAGTCACCTGCCTTTCTAATTTAATTTATAGTTTTTAAAAGTCTACCAGTAGATAATCATTCCATTGGGTCATTAAAATCCTTTAAAACAAGAATAATACTAACTGGAAAAGAGGTGGGACTCATTTTAGGATTTATTGGATTGCACCCACAGTCATGACATTTGGGTTAGGGAAAGACCTAAAAGCTTTTGGGGTTGAAGGATGACAAGTAATTGACTAGAGGCCACTTGCCCTATCATTAACTAGTAGCTGCCTGACTGATGAAGTCTCAGTTTCTTCATCTCTAGAAATGGGTTAAGTGTGCCTTTATCAAGAAGGACTCTAAGATCAAAGGACAAAGTCAGATGTCTATTTCACATATGCTGTGCCTCTCTGATGTGTGTGAAAGCCACATATATTTAAGCTGAAAGAACAATATACACATACTATAAGGAAAAGCTGGTCCTAGACAATTATAAATTACAATATCCCTAATTATATTTTACTATTTACTTCATTCATCTTTCATCTTAGAAAAAATACTTTTAGTATTTATCATGGTCTATTTTGTGGCTAATAACAGAAAATACTTGAAACTGAGTGATTTATAAAAATAAAGATTTATTTGGCTAATGGTTTGCAGGTCTAAAGGTCCAGGATAGATTTTAGTGAGGGTCTTGCAGAGTTCCAGGGTATCACTCACAAGGATGAGAGAAGAATAGGGTGGCCATCCATAACTCTCTTCTGACTTTATTCTCTCTATATATAAACTCACCAGGAATCATAGGGCCCCCTGTCCTGATGACCTTAATCCTAATCTCCTCCCCAAAGATGCCTCCTTTCTACATCATATTTGTATTATGTTTTTACCCTCTCAGTCCCATTATAATGGCTCATGAATGGGAGAAGGGACATAGTTAAGCTATAGCATGTTTTATGTCTGTTTTTAAAAATTTTTTATCTTATAATTGATTTCTGTGATCATAAACTTAGACCCAATGAATACTGATGTTCATTAACATTATAGATTATTTGCTTTCAATCCACTTATTTCATTCATTCATTTAATCACTTAATCAAAGAAAAAGAAATAAAAGAAGTTGTGCCAGTAGGTGGCATGGTGCTTAAGGCACTGCCTTCCCACATGGCTGACCATGGTTTGAGTCCCGGACCTGGTGGCTTAAAAATCACCCCGAGGGTTTGTACATGCATGACCAAAATCCCAGGAGGAGCCTAGAGGAGAGGGGATTGCAGCATGGCCATCTTCCCAGGGGGGTGGTTTCTCACTTTCCCTCTCTTTCTCTCTCTTTCCTCAGCAAGTATACAAGCCCTATTGCAAAAACCTTAAAAAAGAGAAATCTGAACTCATTACTCAGCTAGTTTCAAATGTATTAGGACTATGAAGCTGTTACTGATTTATCAGTTTATCTTTTTAAAAATTTTTACCTGTTTCAAGGTTAATTGGTAAAATGCAGTCAAAATTCAAAAAAAAAATCACCAACACTAAGATGATACCACTGCTAAACAGAGCTATCACCTAGCCACAGTGAAAATTTGTTTTTGTTACTGAGGGTGAAAGTCCAAATTCAGCATAAATGTGTTTTTTAAGGGTGTCAGTGTAATGTACGGATAGCAGAAAAGTTGAAAACCATCAGTATTATATTTAAAATGTTTTGGTTAAGGTATTGTCCAAATCTAAAAAAATCTAAAATATCATCAGAGGGTGATACCAGGATGAGGCAAGAAGTCAAGAAAGAAATTGCGCCAGTTGGTGGCATGAGGAAGTGGGAGTCCTGTTCAAAGATATAGCACCTTTCCTGAGCAATGGCTTAGACCCAGGATAAAGCTGACCTGCTTTCTTCATAACTGGGTTTTGTATTATGTTTGATTTTGCTTTTTTGTCCAGGGTAGCTTTTTTGACACTGTAGTTTTCAATCCTGGCTGCATATTCAAATACTTATGATTCTTTTAAAAAAATGCCATTTCCAGGCCCTACCGTGATGAAGTAAATCAGAGCTTCTGGGGAGGCATACAGGCATGGATTTCCACCTAGCCTTCTCTAGTCACTAGTGGTGTGACTGTGGGTGGGCAAATGGCTTTGCCTCTGATAACAATTCACTCATAAAAATGGTTACTGATTGCATTAATCACAAAGATGTCTAGGTTTATATCTGAGATGAGGAAACTGCTTAAGAGGTACTGTTTTCTTTGTTAGTAGACAATGCTAAAATAGGTAGGCAGGAAAAGTATTTCTGAGAGATCTTACAACATTACCAGATAAGCCAGCTTGAGAGGATGAGAGGACACAGAAGCCAGAAGGAGTCAGAGAAAATACACTCTTCCAGCAAGTCACATCTGAGCTGTCTGACACATTCCTCAGTCATAGGCAGAGTGTCAGCCACAAGCCCATAGTCCCTGACCTCTGATTGCCTCTCTGATCTGATCAATGGATGCTGAACAAGAAAACTTGCTGGTAGGATACACTAGAAGAAATTTAGCACCTCAGAGCACTCCCAAGGAGCAGCGTTACTTAAAGGACCTACTTGAGCAAATTTTCTCAGGTCTCTGAATGTGTGATTGGATTAGTTCTTTATGAAGAAAGCTTGTACAACTTTGAAATGAAAATGGCATTTCCCTCTGCTTTTTAAAAATTAACGTTTTATTTTGACATAGTTGCGTATTAACATGCACTTTTAATAAATGATAGAGATCTCCTATGTACCTTTTACCAATTTTTCCCAATGCTAATATTTTACAAAACTAAAGAACAATGATATAACCAGAATATTAATATAGATATAATTAAAGTGTAGAACATTTCTGTCTCTATGAGAATCCCTCATGTTGCCTTTTCATAGCCACACCCATCTACTAGGCTCTCTCAGCTGTCTTGAAAATAAATATTAAATGATAATGCCAATATTCACCAACTTTCATAGATACTATTTTTGTAAGGCAATTACTGAAGAGCAAAGCTTGTCTGACCCATGACCCACTTCTTCGAATCAGTTTAGGTATCATCATTAGAAACTCACTACCTGAAAATGATAAATACATTGTAGTGGATAATGTGGTGTGCTTCCTAACCTCCCTCCTTGTTGACTGAGGCATCCAACCTCCCTCCCTCATTCTCTGTTAATAATGCTGCCGGCTGACATTCACAGCTAGTTCCTCCTCAGGAATTTTCCTAGATTAGAGAGAGTTGCTCACACTGAAATCATGCTCCCTTCCAGGAGAAATACCATGTACAGGGACTGATGACATGAGGCACAAAGGCTTGGCCCATTCACCTCAACTGAAGATATATCTAAAGGGCATTCTCTGGTTCAAAGGTTTCCATGGATTGGCCGAGGGCTCTGCTATTTTATATCACCTTTGTTCATCCAGTTCTGCTCTTCCATTCCCTTACAGGTGTTGTCCTAAAATCAACTAATCCACCTGTTTGTAATTTTTTGTCTTCCTCTGTTTTTCAGACATCTCTTCTTAAGAGAGTTATTGCCAGGAATAGTTCAAAGAAACAGACTGTAAAGTGAGATTTGGGATATGGAGCACTCAACAGCCGTCTGCCAAAGAGCACCCTAATATTGGGAGTGTCATATAGCTAGCTTCTGTACGCTGCAGCAGTGCATTTGTCAACGTTTCTGTTGGAGTTGTTAGGGATGATAAGCTTAGCTAGGCAGATACAGATCAGGAAACTAGCCTTGAGCACAAAATAAACTTTAAGGAAGAACTATATGACCATTCGTATTGTGACCTCCATCTAACTCAAAGTTATCTCCCTTCAACATCAGGTATCAGATCTGCAAGAAATGAGAATGAAGAACAAGCTAAGAAAAAAAAAAAATAACAGGCCAAAGAAGGTCTAAGGGTACATATTTTAGATGAACAAAGGGTCTAAAACAGGATGAATGGGGATCCCAGGAAGAAGATGGTGCCTGCTTGCCTCCCTTGGCATTGGCCTGTTCTGTCTCTGGGATGCATCTCTATCTCCCAATAAATCTTAGTGCCCGGAGCTTGTTTTCTTGTCCTTCAATTCTCTGCCGCGAAGGAGAAACATGGACCACATATTTCTTAACCGAACACTTTCATCGGCAGTGTACTGAAGTGGGGTACTACTAAAAGTGAATGCACTGAATGAATACATTATTCAGATATTTGAGAAGTTGGAGCAATGTTATAAGAACTCTGGAACCAGAGGGCTTTTGCTGAGTGCCATGGATGAACTTAAAAAAAGAATGAAAGGCTAGGATTTATTTTTCTTTTTCCATAATAATTTTATTAAATCACTTGAACACACACACACACACACACACACACACACACATAAATACACACACACACACATATATTATTTACATTTAATCACTATACATCTTTACAGTGTAAACCATGGCTTTTCCCAGCACAAATACAGTGCATATCAATCACAATAAAGACCTTATCATATATATTATCATCACCAAATAACTTTTCATTTTTTGTCCATTAAAGGTGTTTGTTTTTTTCCCCATTACCCTATCTCCCTCTCCATATTACCCTCATTATTTCTAAGTGTATATACTTCTTCTCAACTCTATCTTCTCTTTTAACTTCATTTTCTTCTCTTTATGTGTTTTTGTGCTGACTTCTATTTTTCACTTTTCTATCTTTTCAGTACTTTTTTAATTGTTATTTGATTACTTTAGTATATAAAGGAAAAAAATAAGCCATGATTTTCATATCTTCTTTTATAAAGAAAAATAAATACAAATAAACTCAAAATACATTTTATTTCTCTACACTCCCCCTGTAAATTTTTAGTGTAAACATGCTCAACCTTACATTAGAATTGTTTAATAAAGACTTCAAAGTCTTCTCATAGACAGGGTACAGATTTTATGGGGATGATGAATTCCTAGTTCTAAAATTCACATTGTCAAAATTATTGTCATTTAAAGTCATATCTTGACATTTTTTAATGGAATTAATCCTATGTGACATTTAAAGTCCATGAAAAAATTCAGTGTTTCTATTTATCTAAGCTGACATATTGTCACTGTGAATGAAAATAAGAGAACATATAATGCTGTGAAATTGTTTGCAATTGGAAATTATTTTTCTAGTTTGGCTTTCCTTGGTCAGTTATCCATAATCTCTAAAGTTCATAGTTAGCTTCTAAGAAGAAAAACCTGAAGAAGAGTTCTGTAATTCTTTTCTGTATTAGTCTATAAATAAGGGAAATGACCAAACATAAACGCAATCCTATGTCAACAGCTGTCACATTACCTAGCTATCTATGTATGACTGTGAAGATCATTCAAATCTAATAGATTCTTTATCCCACACTCCATTTTCTCAGGGCTAATGCCCAGCCCCAAAGCACTACTCTAAGCTTAGATTTTATTTTCTTTCCAGACTCATTCACTCCTCCAGGTCTTTATTCCTCAAAATGTCCTTTTATTTCCCCCTGAGACACAAAGTTTAATAATTCCATACCCAAAATACAACCACTCCCACAAAATAACAAAAAATTCTTTCTTTTAACATACAAAAGGACTTCAAAATGTTTGTGGAAAATGAAATTAAAGTATAAGTTTGTCTTGGTGCCAAATTTTAGAGATCCATTTTTTTAAATGCATTTTCCATGAACATTTTGAATAGCCCCTGTATGTTATGCACTTAAATACTTAAGTTTTCTACTGTACACACAATAGCACTGAATAAACTTCAGACCTGTAACAAAGGCTATTCTTTTAGAGTCATATAAGTAGGAACATTCTGGCCTAGAATCCTTCCCCTAAACCTCAACCCAGTAGCTAGGATTTATTCATCTCTAATGTAAGAGAAAATGTGAAAGTCTGGGATTCTCTGGCAGAGTACAAAGAAACTTGCAGTCTGGGTCAAGAGGTGGGATGAGGTGGGATGGGTAAGGAAATGAAACAGAAGAAGTCAGAAGAGCCCCAGGGAAGTCTGAACATACAAGCTTGGCAGGACTGCGACACCTAGGTCAGAGTTGATCAAGAGTAGTTTCTTCAGACATGGAATGGAGACACTGCATCAATAAATTCAAAACGTGTGGCCCTCCAGATTCCCTAGAATCTCTGGCTCTATTGCAGTGCACTTGATCCTAGTTTTGTGTGGAAGAAAAAATGCCAAGGCAAGATATATGTGGACTCATAAATTGAGACAAAAGGCTTGGTTCTTGGGTCAGGGACATGAGAAAGATCAAAGCATTAGAGACAAGAAGATAGGAAAAAAGTATGTAGATGGACTCATGATAACAGGAACAAAGTGTAAATATTTTTGAATATATGTTAATGTTCATCACAGAGCATCTGGCATGAAAGAGCCACCAAACAATCAAGTAGAAAGAATGGCATGGAGGGGCCAGAAGGTAGCACAGGTAACTGGACCCACATGGGAAAGCTTCTAGGTTCACATCCCAAGACCTTCCTAAGCATATCAGATGTGCATCCATGTATGCCTGATCTGACTCATCTGAGACTGGGGGTGGATCACGGCATGAGAACCCTTTTGGGGATACCAGTTTCTCTGCCCCTCTGTCTGTTTCTCTCTCTCACATACACACAGAAAAAAATTTTAAAAACTACACTTAAATTAATACATACATGAATAAATAAACACAGAGGCTGTAGAGCATTAAAATCCAAGTGTGGGCCACTTATGAGAATGAGGCTCTGGGTAACTGCACTGGTTACACACCCCTAAAGACAACCTGGATTCCAACTAATGCCATGAGGAAAAGAGATGAGCCACCCTTGCAGAGCCCAGCCCCAAACTGCAGTCCAGTGAGAAACATACATGGTCATTGTTATCTTAATCTACTAAATTCTAGAGTTTTTTCTTTTTTCTTTTTTAAAGCAATAGAGAAGCAGAACCGAATGTAGTACCAAGAAGTAAAATGATGTAAAAATCAAATAAAAAAAAATGTAAGACTAGATAGCAGGCAGAACCTGAAGGGCACATGAATACTAGTAGTGAATACAAGAAGATCTTAAGCAGATTGTCAATGACAGCTTGAGGGATGGTGAGTCATATTGTTTGTATGTGCCTTCTCTAAAAAAGGTAGTCCAATTTTACAAACTTTTTCAAAGGATCAACAGTGTCAATTGTCTATTGTATACTTATATTTTCTATTTCATTAGTATCTGCTTTTTTGTGATATTTTGATAATAAGAAATATGTATTTGGTCATCATTTCTGGTTCTGGGTGTAGAAAGCCTAAATCTTAGTAAATTCTTAGTAAATTCTTAGTAAATTCTTGAGGGGTGAGAGGAGCATCTTTTGATAGTTATAATAATCCCCTTTCAACTAAATTTGAGTTTATGCTAATGAGGTGACTCTTAGAGAGTGGGGATTGGTCACTAGAAGAACCACTTATGTTATTAAAGGGTTAAAACTTTCAGTATCTACCCCCATCCCCCTACAACCTTTTAGGTGGGGCAAGGGCCTAGAGACTTAGTTCAGTCACCACTGGACAATGATTTAATGAATCATGCCTAAATAGTGGAATCTTTGCCCCCTAAAAATCCCAGAAGATGGGATTAGACAGCTTCTGGTTTGGTGAATGCACCCAGGTACTGGAAAGTAAATGCACCCATGTTCTGGGTTGGTAAATGCATCTATGTGCTGGGAGAGTGTTGTACTCTTAGCTCCACAGAGGCAGATACTCCCACACTTGGAGGCTTTCTGACCCCACCCTTGTACCTCCTCATCTGGCTGTTTGTGGTCTTTTGTAAGATCCTTATAATAACCAGTAATAGTAAGTACTGCTTTCCCGAGTTCTGTGAGCTGTTATACCAAATTATTAAACTGAAGAAGGAGTCATGGGAGCCCCCAATTTGTAACCATATCAGAGTGTGGGTAACCTAGGAACCTCTACTTGTGACTGGCATCCGAAGTTGGAGGAGGGTACTTTCTTGTGGGACTTAGACTATATAACTTGTAGGGTATGATACTTATTTCAAGTAAATGATGTCAGAATTAAATTGAATCATTGGACACTCAGTTGGTATCTGCAAAGAAGTGTGAGTAGAGAAAACATTTCATGTACTTTAAATACCTTTTTTCTTTTTTAAATTAGAGTTTATTAACTTTTCTTTTAATGCAAACATATTTTTTTCTTTTTTTAAACTTTCCTTAATTTTCACTGTACTTTCTTTAACTTCTGGAGATGACTGCATAGATGGTTGATTTCCAGTCATTCTCTATTTTTTTTTTGGAGAGGTTTTTCGCTATATGGAGTGTGCGCTCGCCAGAAAGACAGAGAGACAGGAAGACAGAAAGCAAGAAATCACCCCCCAGGGGGGATGGCCATGCCACAATCCCTTCTCCTCCATTCTCCTCTTGGGATTTTGGGCATGCACACACACGCACCCGGCGTGAGTTTAAACCACTGAATCCGGGACTCGAACCGCAGTTGACGATGGGAGTCCAGTGACATAGCCATTACACTAACTTCTGGTCCCTATTTCTAATATATTTATTAAAGGCTATACTTTTTTCAAAATATTTTAAAACTTCTGTTTTGACTTCTTTCTCTCTTTCTTTCCCTCCCTTCCTTCCTTCCTTCCTTCCTTCCTTCCTTCCTTCCATCTCTTTCTTTTTTTAACACAAGAGGGTGTGTGCATACACAGGAGAGAAAGAAGAGAATGAGAAAGAGAAAGAGAAGAACCCCTCAATGGGCCTTGATTATGCTACAATCCTTTTTTCTTCTAATTTTTCTACCTCTTGGGGCTCCTGGGAATGTGCATGTTTTTCAAACCAGGTCAGGACTCAAACCCTCTTGAGACATGTGAGATCCAGCTTCTTCTGTGCAATGCTTAACCACTGAACAAAATGGCTGTACAATTAAGTTCAGACAATTTTTAAAATACTTATAATTTCCTGATGAATTAAAACATATTATTATGAAGTAATCATTTCTACAATAATGCTTTTTGGCTAAAAATCTAATTTGTCTTATAGGAATACCTGTTCTCATGTGGTTACTACTTTACTGAAGCATGTTTTTCCTGTCTTTTACTTTCATGCACCTTCATATTTACATTTAAGATGTATCATTTGAAACAGCATAAAATTGGAATTTATAAAGAAGTCTAAAAATTTCTATTTTCTATAGGAGTACTTAATCATTTATATTTATTATAACTATATATTTTGGTTTAAGTATACCATATTATTTCATACTCCACATATTCTACCTTTTTTCTTATTTTCTTTCATAAATATTATTTTCATTACTCTGTTTTATTCTTGCTATATTCATTTGGAGATTATGCTTTAAGATTATTTCAGTTTTTACTCTATATTATATTATACATCCTTGACTTAACAAATTTTAATGCCAATCTTTACTTTTATCTTATTCTAGGGCAACAGGAAACCTTGGAACACTTTAACTCCATTTTTTTCATTCCTGATTTGTATCTAAATGTTGTCAGATATAGCAACATTATCATTTTATATTATTATTTATAAAAGGATTTCAGAAAGTTCATGGAAAATGGAATTGAAGTATGAGGTTTCATATTTGGTGCAAAATTAAATCCATGCACAGTTGTCCATAAAATGTATTTTCCACTTCTTGAAGATCTCTCATACATTATTACTTTATATTATTACTATCTAATACAATTATCAGTTTTATACTTAATATTTTCTTCAGCCTTGATTATTTCATGTATCTCTGAACTTCCATCTGGAATTAGTTTTCCTTAAACTTGAAGTGAATCATTTAAACGTCCTTTGATATAATTCAGCTGTGGCCAGTTTGCTCCATTTTGATATGTTTGTTAACATTTTTATTTCATATCCATTCTTGATGTATATTTTGATTGGGCGTAGACTTCTAGGTTGGCAGTTATTTTCACTCTCTGTATAACTGTCTTTAGGCTTGTACAATTACTGGTAAGAAAACAATTATTCTCCCACTGTCTCTCTTTTAAAGGTACAGTCTTTTTCTTTAACATTTTCACTTTGTCTTCTGTTGTCTGCTACATTTGTTCATTTCTCTCTTCACCCAACCTCTTTCAACAAATAATCTTTTTTGTTTTGTTTTGTTTTGCATGGTTTTGTCATTTGCAGAATATCATATTATTGGACTCACATAGTATGTAACGTTTTCAGATTTGCTTCTTTCACTTGGAAATATGCATTTAAGGTTCCTCCATATATTTTTTGTGAATTGATAGCACATTTCTTTTTTTTTTTTTTTTTTTCCTCATTTTTGCCAGAGGGAACATGCGTTCCTCAGAGAGACAAAGATAGAGAAAGAAAGGCAAAGTGAGAAAGCACCCGTGGTCATGCAACAATACCTTTTCCTCCATTTCTTCTTCCTTTTGGGATTTTGGGCATATATGAACATGGGCAGCCTGTTTTTCAAGTTGCTGGGCCTGGGACTTGAAGAGCATCATCAGCCATGTGGGATTCAGCCACCTTAACCACCACACCATGGGCTGCCTGACAGAACATTTCTTATTAGTGTTGAGTAATATTTCATTACTTGGAATGTACCAGTTTAGTTATTACCATATTTAGTTATTGATTCACCTGCTGAGGACCTCTTGCTTCCAGGTTTTGGCAATTATAAACAAAGCTGTAATAATCCGACCATATGCCCATCCCTGTGTGGATATAAAATAGTTGTTAAAATAGACATTTTTAATATTCCTGTTTAGAATTGGGCTTCTTGAAGTTGTAGATTGTTGTATTTATACAGTTTAATTTTATTCACTACATTTCTTTCAAGTTTCTATTCTCTTCTTACTCTTCATAGTGTTCTGGATTACTTCTTCTGGCCTGTCCCTTCAGTTCATTACTTGTCTTCTATTGTATTCAGGCTCCAGCCAACTCTACCTCTGAGTTTTTCATTTCAGTTATAGTACTTTTCATTTCTAGAAGCCCTATAACTTCTCTAGTATGTCAGCTTTATAGTTTGTTGCTCTGTGCTGTAATTTTCAAGTTCAGTATTTTAGTTTGTTCAATCATTTCTTACGTGAGTGAGAGAAACATAAAGAGAGACAGAGTGAGAGACAGACAGGCATACAGCATCCCCAACAGGGTCCTGATGCCATGATTCATCCCCAGCTTCAGGCAGTTCCAGATCATGGGCACCCATGATCCCAGGTAATTAGGGAGGTGTTCAGACACAAATTTGGAACTTTCCATGTGGGTCAGCCTTGCAGAATGTCACATTTTACCACTGTGCCACAGCCAGCTCAAGTTCATCTTTATTTCTTGAAACATAGTGAACATAGTCATTTTGTCACCTACCTGATAATTCCATATCTGGAATATTTAGATCCGTGCTGCTGATTCTCTTTCATGGTTACCTATACCTGTAACTTTAATGCTACTCATTGACATTAAAAAGTATTTACAGAGATCGTCCAAGATCCTTTATGAAGCTACCTTCTGAAAAGGATTTGTGTTTTTTTCTTATTGGTCATTCAGGGTATGATCAATCCCTGAAAATTTTACACCAAATTGATGGTTTGAGCATTCTTGGATAGTGCTGGTGAAATGAATTGTAATTCAGCATGGAAGCCAGTGCTTAATTTACAGCTTTCCCAGCAAAGGTTTTCTTTATTGCTGGTATATTTTCTTCTACTTAGGGTTAAGGCAACTCCCTTGCTCAGTGAGAAAGTTGGGAGTATACTAACACTAATTCATGTACACCTTACTTAAGAATGTATAGTCCTTCAGGATCCAGCTTAATGTGAATCTGGGTGTCTACTGAACCACAGTTTAGTGCAGACTTTCACTTCCATTGTCTGTCATGTGGTAGGTAGTCAAAATGTAAGTTCACTTTTCTCGTTGTTTATTTTAGGGAGACAAATGCTCTCTAGGTGAAAGCAATTTTGCTTAACTTTTAGGGTTCTCACTTCCATCTGGGTCTAATTTTTATCTAAAAAATTCTTACCAGCTTGTGGCATTTTTATTTTTTAAAAATACATACACATTTTAAAGTTTCATTCTGAATTTTTTGTTGTATTCAAAAAAAGATTGGTCTAAGTAACTAAGCCTGTCCTGTCCAGAAGCTGACACTCCTTAAAATGTCCTTTTAAAAACATAATACACAAAAACTCTTTTCTTTTTTACCTTTCACTTTATTCAGATAATTTTATGAAAATAATATTGATGTGTCAGGAATGTTATCAGTTGCATAGTGAGGAAACTATTCTAAATATTTGGAGTCTTTAATTAGGGCTTTCACTAATAGAATATGTCTAATCTCTGAATTCTCAGCAGATGCTGGAGAGTTAAAACTGTTGCATTTCAAAAGAAATTAATGTATTTACTATAGAGTACTTTAATATGGTTCTTTTGATCATCATATTGATTTAACTCAGACATCTTCATTGTTTGTGCAATTTCTCCAAGGCCCTGAAAGATGATATATTTCCCTCTGGCAGGAAACCAACACTCTAGATTGGGCACTGGGTTATTTAACCACCCTGATAAATAATTTACACTTGGGGATATTATGCAGAACCTTTTCAATTAACTTGTGTTGACAGAGAAATTAAACGAATGTTTAGTTAAATGACAGTGAAAAAAATTTTTTTAACACATTCTTGACCTAGCAAACAGAAATAATCTTATTTAAGACAATATCTACCCTAGAAAATGATATATTAAAGGGAAAATTGTGAATAATTATTGTTGACATAAATATGAGAATTAAAGATCTATTGTTTTAATTTTAGAGGAAATTTTAACTGTTACTATGTATGCTATTTTACTCACTAAAAGCAATGTCTGCTACTATATAAAGAGCTAAACACTCTCAGCATTATAAGATTTGGGTTCCAGTCCCGGCCTCATTAGGCTTTAGGCAAGTCACCTAAATGTTCTGAAGCCCAGTCCCCTCATCTAAAAATTATTAATAAGAATACCTTGTAATATTGTTACAAACATTAGATATAATATATGCAAAAACCTCACATAAGTGGAAGTTTTTATTCTGGAAAGAACTTTATCCAGTGAGTTTAATCAGTTTTCTATTGTCCTATCACAGGGTTTTTCTGTCCAATGATGGTCTTAGAGATTTGAAAAACAATTTTTTTTAAAGTCTTCATTAATTTTTGAGCCTATATACTTAATTGAAAATCAATGAAAGGACAGAATGAATACTGATTTTAACAAAATTAATTTTGTTGGTATTAGCAAATCACGTCTGATCAACTGCAGTCAGGCTGCTTATTACAATATACAGGTATCTGTCTAAAGAATTGGAATGCAGGAGTCAACAATTTCATTGAATTATACAGAAACTTCCAGAGGAATTTGTATTGTGGAATACAATTTTTTTTTTTTAAACCTGTGTACCCTATTTGTCAACGTTCTGGCTTCTCTCATATTAATTTTTCTTTTTGGGGGGAGGATTTTGCTATAGGGCGTGTATGCTCCCCAGATAGACAGAAACAGAGAGACAGTAAGCAAGAAATCACCCCCGAGAGGGGATGGTCATGCTGCAGTCTCTTCTCCATTTTCCTCTCGGGATCTTTTTTTTTTCTTTTTTTTTTTTTTCCTTTTGTTATAGGGTGTGTGCGCTCCCTAGAAATAGACAGAGAGACAGAAAGCAAGAAATCAGCCCCCAGGAGGGATGGCCACGCCGCAATCCCTTCTCCTCCATTCTCCTCTCGGGATCTTGGGCATACACGCACACGCGCCTGGCTTGAGTTTAAGCCACTAGGTCTGAGACTAGAACCATGGTTGACTACATGGGAGTCCAGCGACATAGCCATTACACTAACTGCTGGTCCCTCCTTTCGGGATCTTGAACATGCGTGCACATGTGTCTGGCATGAGTTTAAGGCACTGGATTCCGGATTCGAACTGTGGTCGACTACATGGGAGTCCAGGGACATAGCCATTACACCAACTGCTGGTTCCATCTCATATTAATTTTTAACTATCATAGTTGTCAAAAATGATGACACACTTACTCATGGGCTCTTTCATTCTTTGTTTTTAACTGCTGAATACGAGTGTGTGGGAGAACCCAGCATTGCCTTACAAACCAGGAGGACGCTCTTCTTCCTACCAAGATTGAACTCATTTCCTAAGGTGTAGGAAGAAACCTTCTACCAGGAGAGCTAACTCAGTTTTATTTACTCTGGCCATTAATAGGGTGGTTGATGTCTTAGCTTGCAGATCATTAATTAACTATAAAAATATTTGTGAGTCATTGATATAGGACAGCCTTATGCCAGATGTTAGCAAATGCAGAAAATGTTCATGCACTCTGGCCTTCAGTGCACCCACAGTCTGGTACTTGACAACTCACACCTAACCTCTGAATCCCCTTACCTCTACTTCTATGATTTGATTTGCAACAGAGAAGTAAAAACAAATATTCCTAGGTTATCAAGGGATTCAGTAATGAATGTCTTTCTAATCCATTCACACTTCCCAAAATACTCATATAGAATTATCCATCACAAGTCATTCTACAATCTTAATCGTATTGCCTGCTGAAAGAAGCCTATTATTTATTACAGTTGTCCTAAATGAAAAACAGCTGTTATAAATGAATCCATTCACCAGAAATTGCATATTAGGAAAAATTTTCACATAGATTTTCTAAAATTTTCATATAGATTGTCAGTTTTTCCAACTGTGAATAATAGGTTCCTTTATCCCTTACCTGTGCCTTTGAGTATAGCTAGTTAATCTGATACCTTCTGTTTTTTGTGAGGTACAGTAGAGACAAAATTTATGACTTTTGGTCTTAAAGATTTTGAAAAAATGTGGTATTATTAATTTTTTTTAAAATTATACCAGTCCTGAGTCAGACGAACAATATTTAAATTATAAACACATATTTTTTAAAAAAGTCCCTCAGAAGGCATAAGGTCAATAAAACAGAATGCATAATTATAAGACCTACTTCAGGAGCCATGTCCATGACATAAATCTGTTCAAGGATTCACCTAATGCAAATATTACTGCTAATATCACCAAAAATTCCATCTCTGAACTAACTTCCTCTGCTCTAATACTATAATAACTAATCAAGATCCTGATTATACTCTGGCTATTCAGATGGGTTTCCTTATTGGGATACAAGTTACTAGTAAGCAAAAGGAAAGACTCCTGTTTCTTTGTTTCTCATTATCAGCAGATACACTGCCAAATTCTAATATCTGAGGTTGCTACATTAAGGCTTAAACATTGTATAACTGGGATTTCACCAAAGAATCATCATGTTGTCTGTTTCTCTTTCATCGTTCTCCACCTCCCAACGCCCCCCACACTTCAAATTACAATTGTGTTTCTTTGTGCTTTCTATATATGTCATAGCTCAGTCATTTGCAGAGTGATTTTCATTTACAAGTGTATGTTTTTCCTTTCTGGTCAGTAATCTGGGTAGACTACTCTTCTTTAATCGGAAACAGAATACATACCAGATATTTTAAAGAGAGAGAGAGAGAGAGAGAGAGAGAGAGAGAGAGAGAATACAGTAAAGTAGGTGCCTAGAAAATAATGGGAAGGTCTGGAAGAATGAGATAGGCTATAGAAATAGGAATGACTCCAAAAATAGTAATGAACTGACCTGCTAAGGGAAAGCTACCATTGATACTTCAGGAAGGGAGGAAATCTAAAGGTTGCTTATGGAAGAACAAGTTGTATGTAACACAGGGAACCACAGCTCTGACCAAGGACCAGGAAACTCGGATCAGAAAGTCACAACTACCGTGCCCTCCTCTCAACACTTAGCAAGAGATGAGTGGACATAGACCATCATGGATCTGCCCCAATTGCCTCTTGTTATTAAGACTAAACTATAAACTAAAACTAAGAAAGAATTTTATATGACCTTTCTTGCTATGAGAATATAACCAAAAACAATAGGAATAAGGTTTTCTTCTCATTTCTCCCCTCAAAAAAAAAAAAAAAAAAAAAAAAAAAAAAAAAAAAAAACTCTCTTTAGGGACATCTGTTCCATGGAAATTGGCTTTCCTCCACAATATAGGCAATGCACGTTTTTTGTTTTTGTTTTTAAGCTATCCAGCCTATGCAAGATAAAAAGGGCACTCTAAATGAAGGTAGGAAAGTGTATACCAATCAACTGTATCCAAGATACTTTGCACTCTATTTGTTTTCCTACTTTCCTAAAATTTAATGTAAGTTTATGAAAGCAGGGAACCCTATCTTGCACATAGCCTACTATTTGCATGTAATCTCTTAATTCATGTCTATGTATGCATTTGTGTATATGAGCAAAGTTGTGTCCTGTGGTCATTTGTAAGCTATTGTACTTAGAGTAACATACTGCATGGGATTTCTATCCAAGAATGCTACAACTAATAATGATTAAGTAAGTAATATGGGTATCTTTTGAACATTTCATGTCATTTATAGAGGGTGAAGAGATAGACAAATCCCCACCAAAAAGAAGAGCACATGTTTGACTTATTTTATTCCACATTTACTTTACTGAGATAGTCCCCTGAATCATCTGTTCCTTTCCTTTTTACTCCACTTTTCTTATTTACAAATGGTCACTTTTGTATAGCTTCAGTTATTTCTTCTAAAATATCTGAAACACAGTTATCTTTCTCTTTTTTAGTTCACAAAGAGAACCATAGAGTAAAAAATGTGCGTTTAGAGAAGAATGAAGAGTGTACATCCAAGACTTCTCCAAAAAAGGGCCTCAGTGACTTTTGCAACATCCCCGACTTCATTTATCTATAGGATGGTTCTTGATAGCTTTGTGTGAGCTTTTTAAAGTTCAGCCAAGCCAGCTGCATGATCAACACAAAGACAATAGCTCCCACACACAGGGTTACATGGATTAAAGAACCCCATCCATCAGTAAATCTGCCAGATGGCAGTGGAAGAAAGCTTGTAACTCTCTCACTTTCATTTCAACAGCAGCAAACAATGTTCAATGTTTAAAATAAACTCTTCCAGATGAGCTAAAGATAAACTCTGAGGTGGGTGGACTTGAGCTTGCTAGGCTGCAGCTCTGAAGTGTTTGATTACATTAACACAAAACCCCTGGGTAGAACCCGCTTCTGTCAACAGAATGCTTAGACTCGAACACCTACTACATGAAGCCATTTCCTGTGCTTTTATGGGTTGGTGGCAGAAACTGGCTTTGCTTTTTTCACAAACTAATAATGATTATATGTATTTCTTCCTGCTCAGCATTTCCTTAAGTAGCGTGTGTAACTTCAAGATACACCTAAAATGCTAACGTGTATATTGTACATTTTATCTGCAAAGATGAAATCTTTTGAATCTTTTTACAATGTAAAATTCTTCTTATTCCCATCATTATTCTCCTAAGAGTAAAAAAGAGACCATTAGGATTTAGAACTAATACCAGTCTGCAGACAGCTGAAGAACCAACCAGATCTGTGGTGTATACCAAAAGACAAAAAAAATAAAACTGAAAAATAAGATAGAAGTACCTTTCTTAAGTTTGAACTTACAAAGAAAGGTAGATACTTTTTTTTTTTTTTGTGGTGGTGGTGGTGGTTTTTAGAAAGACTCTAAAACTTACAACTTAAAACAGACTATGCTATATCATATGTAAAATGGCAACTTCTACACATGCTGACACACTGAAAAATACCTCTATTAAATATTCAGGAATTTATTTAACACAATTAGTAGGAGCTTTTAAACTGAGGGACAGATGCAAAACTGATGGGGAATTTAAGTCTAAGTGCTAGCTACAAAAACACTTCAAGACCAAATATATCAAATAATTAATTCAGCATAGTAGTGCAATTAAAAAATAAAGCCATTCCCAAATTTAGAGTAGAAGTCTTTGGGAAAAGAATTACTGAACACATTGAATACATTTATTGACAATCCTTCAAATGGAAATCCTTCTATGTTATGGTAGTTCTATTTCAAATTATATAAGCCTTATTTGGAACTGGTTGTTTATGTGAGAAATGGATTAAGATGGGAAATCATAAAGATAAATGATATGTAACACAAAATTGTTACTGGGACTTAAAACATGTGACATGTTCATTCATTCACCTATCTCAAAGGGCTTATCATCATTTTGAATATGGATCCATTTGGAATGCCATCTTCATCTTCTTACATTATATAATTACTTAAACATTAGTAGTATAGTCGGACCAGTAGTTGTTGTAATGGCTATGTCACTGAACTCCCATGTAGTCGACCGCAGTTTGACTCCCGGACCCACTGGCTTGAACTCACACTGGGCGTGTGTGCGTGTGTGCCCAAGATCCTGAGAGGAGAGTGGAGGAGAAGGGATTGTGGTGTGGCCACCTGATTTCTCACTTAATGTCTCTCTGTCTTTCTGGTGAGTGGATGCGCCGTATAGCAAAAACCTCTACAAAAAAAAAATATATTAATAGTATAGTCTGATTTTCAGCTTTTCAAATATTTAAAATGGACTCAGTTTAAATTCACTTGCAAAGCCCTACAGACAACTTTTATATTTTTAGTGTTTGACAGCTGTTTTAAAACTTTATTCAACAGCACATTTCTAATGATTTCCCTAGATTTTGTTTTTACAAAGCACTCAACTTACTTTTCAAAGAAATCTCAATTTTTTTATTTTAAGGTTTTTCCATAGGGTGCATGTGTTTGCCGAAGAGACAGAGAGACAGTGAGAGGGAAAGTGAAAAATCACCCCCCCACCCCCCCGCAGGGATGGCCATGTCACAGTCCATTCTCCTCCATTCTCCTCCTGGGATTTTTGGGCACACACACACATATACCCAGCATGAGTTTCAAGCAATCAGTTCAGGTCTGGGACTTGAACCATGGCCCACCATGTGGGAGTCCAGTGCCTTAGCCACCATGTCACCTGCTGGTCCCCCAAAAGCTCTCATTTAAAAAAATCTGTTAGAGAGCACGTGTGCTTGCAAGGCACAAAGATAGAGACTAAGTGAAAGAAAGAGAGAAGGAGAAAAGACCCCTCATGTGGGAGCAGAGGGTGGTCATGCTGCAATCCCATGTATTCTACTTCTTCCTTTTGGAATTTTGGGCATGCATGAACACATGTCCAATGTGGTTTTTGCTGCCAGGTCTAGGATTTGAACCATGCAGTTGGCCACATAGGATCTGGCTTCCTTAGGACCAGGCCCCCGGACTTGCCCTCTCTTTTTGTACTCATACTACATTGATTTGTATTATATTTAATAACTTTTATTATGATTAATAGCAAACACAGCTAACACATGAACACACAGGTTTAGTTGGGTTTTCTTTGTTGCCTCCTGCAACAGAACCTCAAATAATGACTGACTCTTAACAGACATTCAATAAATATTTGTTAAATAAATAGTACTTGAATTACTCTTTCCAAGAATATAATAGAACAGCAGGGAGCAGAAGAGTTTGGGGTGTGTTAGAGTGGACTCCATCAGCCTAGAACATTCACATGCTATGCACATCAGTCAGCATGTTTTCAAAAAGAGTGGAGAATCAGTTATTATAGCAAGTCTGTTACATGATGGTTCCTTAAGAGTACATTTAGTCTACTTTAATTAAACATCTGGCTTAGCAAAAACTCTTCCTTACTGTCTGCATAAAACTGAGCACTCCATCTAACTTTCCTCTAGGAATAAACTCCCTTCCTCCATGTTAACCTGTAACTAATTTAACTCCCCATTGTCCGGGGAAGGTTTGTGCAACTTCTGAAGCTGTCTGTGGGGGCCAATCTCCTGAAGAGTGATTAGTAACATGTTCTCTCTCCAGTGTTCCTTAGGACATTTGGATTCAATTAAATATTCAAATATAGATTCTCTCAGAACTCTGGCCAGGCCCAGCAGGTTTGTCAGGGAAGAGAATTGAAGGCAGATAACTACTATTCCTCACACCAGAATCTATAGCTGGAGATAGATTTAAAAAATACACTCGCTAGACTTCCTGTGTCTGCAAGCAAACACTCATATAAGATTAGAAATGATAAGGAAAGACAACAGCAGCCTTATGGAATAGAAGTTCTAGCATAACCTGCAACTACTACCATATACAGTCTTAAAGACAAACAACAAAGTGAGCAAGTGAGTACACTAAGCTCAGAAGACTGTAGGGGGGGTGTCTTCAACAAGTTCATGGAAAATGCATATTATGAAAAAGATAGGTACAGATTTCTAGTCTTTTGCACCAAAATAGCCTCATACTTTTTTATCCCCTTGTTTCAGGAACTTTCTTGGAGTACTCTAGTACTAGATGCATAAGTACCACAGTATTTATGTCATGCATTAGCTAAAGTGCATGTAAGAATATATAGAACTACTTAAGTATTTACAATCTGGCTTTTTATAAAAAGTTTAGTTGTCATAATATGTACTTGCTTAACTGTTACTATTGCTAGTTATTGTTACTATCAGTGGTAGGGATTAGGTATATTGGTTAAGGATACACATGTTTGTCGGGCTTTGCTACTTGCTTTACCACCTCTGTCACATTCATTCATTGGGTAATGCTTTTAAACATGCATATATATCTCAACTACAGAGCCAAGAAAATAATAACTGAGACAGGTTAAGTAACTTGCTAAGATCAAATAGAAAGAGATAAGTAGTAGTCTTTAATCCAACACAGTGTGATGATATTTGTAAACTGGGAAACCTCTCATCTAATTAACTACTACTCATAACCCTACTATAACTACAGAATAGTTACGGAGTGAAGCAGAGGCAGAAGGCCCAACAGTATCACTCCTTCTCAGAACAACCTGCTGATGTAGTAGTCAATTTTTTCAAAAAGTGAAGCCAAGAACCAGCATGGAAAATGGATTTTTAACTCACTTGTTCTTTTATCTGAATCATTACAGTACAGGATTCCCTATAAAAGCATTTTGCTGAGGGTGAAATTAAATGTCAAAGTACCAGAATTGGTTTTTACATGTTTCCTTGTCAGGAAAACGGTTAGAAATGAAGAATAGAGTAGAAAAGGGCTTAAGCACTCTTTAGAAACTAACTAGGAATGCTGGAGTTCTAGTCTTAGATTCCATCAAACCCAGTGGTGGGAAGGACATCTTCCAAATGGCAGATCTTTTAAAGTTCATAGTTAGTGTTTCTAGCTCTCCATTTTGATAAATTAATATATGCTACTTTATTACAGTGCCACAAACAAGAACTCTGAAAGGCTCAACTCTTACAAAAGGCCCAAATCCCCTGAAAAGCATCAGGTATCAAAATGCAGCCAGAAAAGATGGTATTAAATGAAAAAAAGGGGCTCCTTTTTAATGAAGTCGAGGTGTAGGACAGATTTATTAGCTTCCACTTTTCCAAGTTGCATTCTGGTGTATTTCCTGCCCATATTTCTGAGTTCAGCAGATCTCTTTGTAGGATTACTTTTTAAAAATATGTTTCAAAGAACATGAAGCTGCTATACCCACTACACCTGCAGAGACACACCTGTGATGATACAAATGCTAAGTGTTTCTCATATTCACAAGGCAATGCCCTAACAGAAAACAGACTTTCTGTATGATCTGCCAAGATCCTGCCATTCTAGAAAAGAACTGATACTAGTAACCAGATATTATATACAGTCTTAAAAGTAACAATCAATCAAGGATTACTCCTGACCAAAAGGATCATTAAATTCAGTTTAGCTGCCTGTCCTTTAGTGTCATAATTTCTTTTTCCACTATTAGGAGGTGGCAAAACAAATAACTGAAATTACTAAGTACATGATTTTGATGCTATATCACGGATAACCACAATGGCCCTCTTTGTTTTTTATTTTTTTTATACACACCATTCATTACCCACTGAATGTTTACTGTGTGTCAGGTACTATACTTGATTCTCGAGGGAGGAAAATTTATAGAAATAATTTCTTTTTCTTGGCAAATTTCAATTCTAATTCTATAACTGAGCCTCTGAACTAATAATTAGCTTTACTACAAGGATAAATAGAAACAAGGTAGCAAGGAAGAATTATATCTACCTACAAGGACTGGAGAAAAAAATACACTTGAGAAGAACCTAAAGGGTAAGCAGTATTCTCAAAGTAAAAGAGAAGGGATTTCAGGCCGAAAGAACAATAATATAAGGAAAGGCCAAGGCAAGTGAGTGAGATATGATTCTATACGTAGGACTGAATAACTAGAGAAGTGCTGTCCAAGATACTAGTCACTAGACATATACTTATTTATATTAAGTTAGAAATTCGGTTCTCAGTCATATTTCAAGTATACTCAATGACATGTGTCTGTAGTCTACCATATGGAACAGTGCACATAAAATCCTTCTCATTATTGAGGAAATTCTACTGTACAGCCCTGGGTATAAGAATTGAAAGTAAGGCAGTCCCTGGTTCATGGAGAGTGCTAAGTATATATAACAGAGTTTAAAAGAAGTGGTTTAGAAACTTATATTCCACAAAGTCCTTTTAGGAAATGCCTGGAGGGACTGCACGCCTGCAGCATTGCTATTACCTGTTCCACCCATCCTGCTGCCTCTACTTGTAAGAATTCTTTTAAAGTAAGAAATTTACTTAAAAAATCTTTCTGAAAACCCACTGTTATGGGCAATGAAAAATCATCACAGATTTTTTTTTTTTAGAGAGGTTTTTGCTATAGGGCACGTGCGCTCGCCAGAAAGAGACAGAGAGACAGAAAGTGAGAAATCACCCCCCCAGGGGGGATGGCCACACCGCAATCCCTTCTCCTCCACTCTCCCCTCAGGATCCTGGGCACGCATGCACATGCGCCCGGCGTGAGTTTAAGCTGCTGGGTCTGGGACTGGAACCATGGTCGACTACATGGGAGTCCAGCGACATAGCCATTACGCCAACTACTGGTCCCGATCATCACAGATCTTTAAACAGTGATATGATGCTGTGATGCAGACTTGGCTTTTGGCAATTTTACCTCTCAGAGCAGCATACAAGAAATGTGCCAAGAAGAGCCTGTGCTACCTGGCTTAGAATAGCTGTGACGACATGCAAAAGGACTATGTTCAGAGAAGCTTCTAAAGAAACACACAATTAAGTATTTGCACTAGTAAGTTTATTTCAAGTAAGATTTGTGTGCACACACTAGGCATATTATTTCCACACAAAACCCAGCATCATAGTAAACATTTTTAATGCTTTGGCCACAAAATGCAGATACTTAAAAAAACCTCTCAGGATACCTCTTTTAAGTTACAAACTCTTTAATATTTGTAATCTGTGCTTGCCAATTATAATTTTTAAAATATAATTGTATTGTATATTATATTCATTATCCCTTACTTATTGTATGTATTTAACACATTTTTGCTGAAATTCTGTATTCCGAAAAATGACTTTCTAGTTACTAAAAAAAATCTACATGCACCTCTTTGCAGTGCTATTTTAAAACCAAAATTGTTTTTTCCAAATAATATACAAGCCACACCATTCCTGATCACAAATATAACTGATATCTAGTTCTTATAAGTAGTTGGTTTACTCCTTGGTTCTATTTTAATATGCCAACCATCACTTCACTGATATCCCAGAGTTTTCTTGCAATAGCATCATCCATAGCTTTGGGCAACAGTTCTTCCTCTTTACAATCTCCAAAGTACTTTCCTGACACGCCTTCTACCTCAGGAGAGGAAGCTAAATAAATGGTAGTCTGGGCACCTTCTATTGGACTTTTAAAAAAAGCCCATGACACCAAATTGAAAAGTGGTTTGACCAACAGTGGAATGTGAATATGCCTCCCAAGATTAGTCCGAACAATACCAGGATGTAATACGTTGACGGTAACATTTGTGCCTTCTAAGCGGCGGGCTAGTTCTCGGGTAAAAAGAATGTTAGCCAGTTTGCTCCGACTATAACAAAAGCTTTTATTATAGCTTTGTTCACAGTTCAAGTCTTCAAAGTTGATGTCTCCATATTTATAAAGTTTAGAAGAAACTACCACAATTCTGCTTGGAGCTGAACTTTTGAGGAGTCCCAGGAGAAGATTGGTGAGCAGAAAGTGTCCCAGATGGTTCACTCCAAACTGCATCTCAAATCCATCTTCAGTCTTCATATAAGGGCACTGGAAGATTCCTGCGTTATTGATCAAGACATCCAGCCTAGGCTCTTCCTTTAAATATCAAAAACAGAATGGCAGCATTATGAACACATACCTTGAGTTGCCTTTTCTGCTCATGATGTTTTTTCTTTGTTTTTCCCCTAGGTTTTTGCCATAGGACATGTACACTTGGTGGAGAGAGACATGGAGAAAGTGAGAAATTATCCCCTGGGATCACCCGTTTAGATGGCCACTCTGCAGTTTCTTTTCGTTCATTCTCCTCTTGGGATTTTGGGCACACATGCACATGCACCTGGCATGATTTTCAAGCCACCAGGTCCAGAACTTGAACCATAGTCAGCCATGTGAGAATCCAGCACCTTCACCACCATGCCACCTGCTGGCTCTGATAAATATGTTTTAATAAAAAATGAACTTGAGACTAAAAGTACTTACTTTCAGTTGTTAGTCTATGAATCAGAGAATTATTTGGAACAATGGCACTTTTGTTTTTAATCAGTGGAAAAAGGAATTCCACTGTAGAATAAGCCTCAGATAAATACAAATATTCATGATTTTTCACTCACCAGTTACTTTCATTAAAATAATATGCAGAAAAATATTTACCCATGTAATAAGCCCATAGAGATATATCAATAGTTTCACTTTTATAACTTAGTAATATTTACAAATACTTATACTTTTGACCTTTTCACGCATTACCTTGCCCACTTCTGACAACTCTATAAGCAAACTGAAGCTCAACAGCAAGGTGATTGAGCAGTATCAGAGCTTTTTGGTGGAAAAAAAAAAAAAAAAGATCAGATCTGAAGAAGAAATTGTTTGACACCAATGCCTTTCCTCTTAATTAATGAGCTGGTTTGGCTTTCTACTTGAATTTTTTTTTTTTTTTTTCGGAGAGGTTTTTGCTGTAGGGCACATGTGCTTGCCAAAAAGACAGAGACAGAGAGACAGAAAGCGAGAAATCACCCCCCAGGGGGTATGGCCACGCCACAATCCTTCTCCTCCGTTCTCCTCTCGGGATCTTGAACATGCACACACATGCACCGGGCGTGAGTTTAAGCCACCGGGTCCGGGACTCAAACCGCGGTCGACTACATGGGAGTCCAGCAACATAGCCATTATGCTATCTGCTGGTCCCTCTACTTGAGATTTTTGAAACATAACTAGAGCGTTGATGTGACCTAGAAATCTGTATAGCAGAAGATGGGTCAGCACTGCTTATTCCCAGAGCTACTAGTACCAGCAGCTGGGGCAAAGTTAAGATTTTGGTATTCTCTTGTTCTGTAAGGACAAATGTCACTATGGGTGTCATTTCCTTAAAACTGGCACAAGCAACAGTGGAGTAAATAGAACATGAATAAATCAAAGAAAGATTAAGAAAAAAACTTTCTGTGGGATTTATCATGAAACAATTCAGTGGCTAATACCTATTAAGTCTCACAATAACAACAAAGAAGATAAAAGTGTTGATGGGAGGTGGGAAGATAGGATCAAAAATCACCTTTAACTTCTAATATGACTCAAGAAGTTAGTCTTTTTATTCCTTATGTGAAAACTATGTTTTCGAAGCTTCAAGCGGCCCCAACTTAGGAGATCTGTGCAGTCAGAATTCTGTATTTGGCTACACCCCCCACATCTTTTCAATTGAAGTCCTGAAACTTAAACTGTTCTCATAGGAAAATCTTTTCATTCCTTAAGGTCTCCTCTAGCCCTTTCTTGGTTCCTCTGCCTCTCTTCTGATGGAGAGGGGAAAAATATACACCATGTTCGAGGTATAGAGATATGGTGATGACCCATGATTAAATTAACTTGAGGTCAAATTTCTTATTTCACTGGCCTTTTTCCCAAGTGTAAGTGAAAACGAAAATGTGTTATATTTCACAATTGTTATCAAAACCTACCTGTCAGAGCATTCACTATTTCTCATTCTGGCCTGTCTAGGCACCTTTAGGTTTTCCAATAGTCAACTTCAAAAAGAAGGCAAGAGTTCACCCACAGGGGAAAGAAAGGAGTGTTCTTTTCCACTAATCCTTTGGAAGGGTTTTACTGAATTAATCATTTCTGAGACATCATTCTTTGCTGGGCTTGCGTTATTTTAAGACTTTATCATTTACTGTTTTTTAAATTTTAGGAGATAAACGACACAAATACCTAGAATACCAACCTGTGGGAAATCTACACGTCCATTTTTTTTTCCTTCTAATTATAGTCACTGAATTGCAGAGCCAGGCAGGAACATAAATACTTAGAAGAAAGGACAATTTAGTTTTTTCTTGTGTCCTGACCATTTAATTGGCTCTGCCTCGAGTAGCCGAAGTAGCAGAGGTATCAGGAATGAGATGCATATCCATCCCATGCACATTTTAATGATGAACAGGAAGACCCACTTCCAATGCTTCCAAAGTCTCTCATAGATAAGTATCAATTTTCATTTTTTAACCTATGTTACAAGATAAAAAAACTACCAACATAAGAATAAAAAGCAACTCTAGATGTGCCACAGCTCCCATATTGTGCACCAAGGTGCCCTAGGGCATCACAGACAACTCCCAGGGTGCTATAGAATATTTTAAATGTTTGCGAGAAACACAATGATCTTCTGCTCAATACTTCAAAAACTACTAACTCCAGGTGGTTTACAGTTTCAGCTTTATATTGTGCTATATGCTTCTGATATCATTTTTGTGTGGAGCTCAGTCTTTAGCAGTTGTAGCAAAAAGCAATAATGCTCAAAATTCATATGGAACAGGAAGGAATAAAGGGTGGCAGTATCTAATTTGATTTCAAAGTTTGGAAAGTTGGTGCAATGACCAACAGGCACACACTTTTTCCATTAGTAATTATGATTATTTTAAAATGAACTATTGGAGTGGCCCTGTAGTATAGTGGTTAAGGAGGCTGGGTCACACGTGGCTGACTGTGGTGCAAATCTTTGCCCAGCAGTTTGGAAAACATGACTGACACATGTGACCCAAATCCTGACAGAATAGAGAAGGGATTACAACATTACTAGACCCTACTGGGAGTGCTTGTTCCCTTACTTTCTCTCTCTGGCTAGCATACATGCCTGGGGGGGTGGGGGGGGAGGAAGCTGAAGAATGGAATGAAATAGCTGTTCAGGGGAAGCTGGATCCCACCTGGGGACAGGCTTTAGAATACTGAATCCTGGCTCAGTTGGCCTGGAACACACAGGGCATGTGCACAAATGCCCAAGATCCAAATGGCTAAAGGACTGAAGGAAAAGGATCATGACGAGGCCAGACCCTGTGGTGGGTGCCCCTCTCCTTCCTTTTCTCTCATAGACACACATATACTCTCATGTGTGTGTACATGCGCTATTATGAATTCTAAAAAAGAATGACTAAAAGAATACTTTCTTGTTTCATTTCTGTGCATTATTTTTTCAAATATCCACTAATTTGTTAGGGCATAAATAATTGGGTTGTTCGGACTTTTTTTAAATAAATTAACTGGTAGCTATTTCTTTTAGCCCAAAAGTGTCATGAAAAAATTACTGAGAAAGTTTGGGAACTCTGCTTTAGATTCGAAAGACTCCATTTCATATAAGCACCTTTCTTGTGACAGTTATATTAAAATCCCACTTTTCTGAATGCCCTCTTGCAAATCACCTCTGCAAGATGTCCTCCTACCTCAATCTCAACAAATGGGATCCTCTTCAGAGGAATATTTACCATTTGCACCAAGAAAGTCTCACACCTCATTGTCAGGCAGCAGGAATATACAATACAGTTAATTAAAAAAAAAAAAAAAAAAAAAGAAAGAAAGAAAGAAAGAAAGAAAGAAAGAAAGAAAGAAAGAAAGAAAAAAGAAAAAAAAAAAGAGCTCTGGAGCCAGACTACTTAGTTTTTCAATGCTTAGGTTCCCCATGTTGTAAAACGTGGGTAATAATGTCTACTTCAGAAGGTTACTGTGAAGACTGGATGACAATACTAGTCAAGGGCACTTTCATTTCATTTAAATACATTTTTTTAAAAAAGCATTAGCTGAAATGTTTGGCATAGCTCCAGGTATACAGAAACTAGCTCCAGGTATACAGAAACTTCCAATAAATGCTAGATATTATGTTATTTTCATCCCTGTCTCCATTTGGAGCACAATCACTAGGATTCCAAGTTCCACTCTACTAGGAAATGAAGTCATAAGCTACTTAGGGATGGTGCTACTGGTGGCACAGAGCTGTACTCCCTACTTCAGCAAAAAAGAAATAAAGAACAAGAAAGAATGAAAATTTCCTCCAGTGCTTTCGGCTCTTTGAGAAGAGTTTGCTATAGATTCACTTCTGACACGGAAAATACAATTCACAGAGACCGAAGGGCTTTAGCTACTCCTGGACGTTTTCATAAAACAACATGTTCAGGAACCTGCTTATTTTTTCCTCTTGGGCCCATTTCTTTCGCAACATCCTTAGAGAGCAGAAATGGCACTACTGATCCCTTTTCCTTCTCAAGCCTAGCAGGGGCTGCTTCTGTCCTACCGGCGTCCGGGTGGTTCCCAAGGTCACACCCCTTGGGCTCTGGCGGCCCCTCCCCGGCTCCCAGGCCCCTCCTACCGCGCCCCGCTCCGCCCCGGCCCTCGCGGTCCGGCGCCCGCTCGCCTCCCTGGGACCCACACCTGCAGCATCTCCTGGCAGAAGGCGCGCACTGAGCGCAGCGAAGCGAGGTCCAACTCCTTGACGACGAGCTCGCCCGCCCGGCCGGCGTCTGGGCCTGGCTCGGGCGCCCCGGCCTGGCTGAGCTCGCGGCGGAGCTGCCCGGCCGCCTCCTCCGCGCGAGCGCGGTCCCGGCAGCCCATGATCACCCGCGCCCCCAGGCGCAGTAGCTCCGCCGCCGTGGCGCGGCCCAGGCCGCTGTTCGCCCCGGTAATCAGCACTGTCTTCCCGTGCATGAGGCCGTGGTTCGCGCCTCCGGGCAACTGCTGGACCCTGGGCCCCACGAACCGTCGGGCCGCCAGCCACAGCGCCCCGCCCAGTGCGGCCAGAAGTGCCGCCGCGGTGGCCACTGCCATAGCCGGCCGCCCTGCGGCCCACTGGCCTTTGCGCGGGAGTGTGGGAGCCGCCGGCTCCGCTGAGTCCCGGCTGCCACCTGCACGCGAAGAACTCTGGGGCGCGGCCAGTCGTCCCCTGACTTGCACGAGGGGCATGCTGGGACTTGTAGTCTCCCCAGGGCACCTGATTGGTCGTGGATGCCGCGCTCTCGGTCATGCCCTCAAGATGCCGGCTCCCAGCCAGTTGACGGAGGCTGAGCGCAAGTGAGTTTTCAATTTGGGGTTCACACCCACTGAAACCCCAGAGTGGTGGCGACCTTCCCCGTGGGAAAGCTGATGAATGTTTTCTTTCTTCCCCCCCACTTTTTTTTCCTCGTCTGAGGGGCCCTGGACTCACCTGAGAGAGCGAGCGGGAAAATTGAGAAAGTAACCCGTCCCTCCCCTGTGTGGGTGTGTGGGGACGGTCATACCGCCATCACTACTCAGTTTTTCCTTTCAGGATTTTGGGCACCATACACACCATACACACCATACACACGTGCCTGGCGTTTTTCTCAACCCACCATGTCGGGAATCAAACTCCTGTCTCCCATGTGGGATCCGATTACCTTAATCACCACCCCATCAGTTGCCCTGTGCTGAATGTTTTCGGTTTACAAATCTCTTTATAGGTGGGGTTCCAAATGCCACTTTTAAGGATATTCAGTTTATTTTTCTGGGATTTGTAAATTCAGTTAATTTTACATGCACCTTCTGGAGAATAGTCCCTGAGCAACTGAGGGCTAAGGAGGACTCTTTTTCCTTCACAGTTGAGACACAAAATGTGGCAACACAAATAAATTGGAAATAGCATGAGCCATTAGTTCTTAAATATTAGTGTGCTTCAGAATCACTTGGAGTGCTTGGTGGGAAATCAAACAAAAAGAAAACAAATTTCAGGGCCCAGTGATTCAATAGGTCCAGATGGGGCCTGAGAATCTTAATAAGTTCTCAGGTGATGCTGATCTTGTTGATCCATGATCTTGTTGATCCATGGACCACAGACTGAGAACCACTGAAGAAGACCATTATGACCTAGTTCCCTTTAGATTAAAAAAAAAAAAAAATCATCAATGAGGTTGACACTGCTAGATACAGTGGGAGAAACTTGGATTATTATAAACTGAGCAGGCCCATTCACAAAGTTCTATCTGCCCTCTCTGTTGTATTCCATGTAACAATGGAGGGCAAAAAGCTTTGTGCACTGTAAAATACTTCATAAATGTCAGGGGTTAGTGCCACAGGGACCTCTTCAAGCTGTAAACTTCAGAGCTTTAGGCTACACTACTTTTTAAGATGCCATTTATTTGTCTATTCATCCAATATGTGTCAGGCCCTGCCTATGCCCTTTGAGAGTCACAGAGAAATAGAATGCCATTTCTGCCCTCAGAGCATTTGCTGTCAGAGATCCACCCACACTCCACCTACACTCCACCCATTTCAGACTCTGTAGGACAAGAAAAGAGACACAACTTGTGTGATTTGAAATAAACTCCCAAATAATTCTTTTTTTAAAGAATTAATTTATTGAACTTTATTCACTTAAATTTGACCAGAGAAGTACAGAGAGAGAAAGAAAGTGAGAAGGCAAGCCGTCAGGTCCAGGACTCAAACTGCTTCTGCCATGTGGGAGTCCAGCACCCTTAACCACTATACCGCCTGCCAGCCCCCAAATAATTCTTAAAAGGAAGAAAAGAAAGAAAGAAAAAAAAATCTCTTTAGATGATTTTGATAGACCATCGTCTCTCTCTTACATTTTGGGAGGATATATCATGCAACCGATAGTCATTACATAAAGAGAAAAGGGGTAGATTCCAAGAAACGGTTTCTTAGAAGTGCTGAGAATGGAGCTGAGGGTGAAAAAGTATGATCACTGGGGATTAGACCAGGTTCCAGGAACAGGAATCATGAGAGGTGTCCCTTGACTCTACTTTATCGCCATTGAAGTTGCCACTCAGACACGGTACATGTTTCCCCATTTTCTTCTTTTCTACCCATTCACATATTATCTGTTCTTTAAAGCCCACCTCAGGTCTCTTTTCTGATCACTTCTAGCCTCTGCTAATTTCCACTTCCTCAGACTCAGGTGTGATCCTCAGTAGCACCAAGGACAAAAGTCCCCTCTGGTATTTGTTATTTGAGTTCTCACATTTGACTTCCTCTGATAGATTGTTAAAGCTTTCACTTTCATAAAGGATGGGATTATATGAGAGTCCCTCTTGTCATTTTTACATAGGAGAATGTCTAGAAAACAGTGGGCCCTCAGTAAGTGTCACAGATGATACATTGTAAACTGGCTTACTATAAATTACAGAGGAGTTAAAAGATGTCAGCTGTGATCTTCTGTCAAGATCCAGGGGTGTAATATGTATGTGCAAGGGATGGAGGTGGGGGTAGAGAGAGCAGAAAAGAGTGCAAGAAAGAGAGGAGACAAATCTGTAGACTTGCTCATAACTTCTGTGTACCTTGTGCATGGAACTTTATGGAATGACTAATCTGTTCTGATGAATCCAAGGGCCAATGGAATTAGTAGCTAATTGAGGGCTATATAACAGAGAAGAAAAGGACAGCATATAACTTTTGAAGAAAGAGCTATTGGGTTGTTGATGACCCCAAGAATTTTAATCTTTGTCCTATCATGTATTAGTTCCACATTCTTTGGTAAGTAATTTAATCTTAAGGTCCTTATTGATAGTATGGTAGTAACAATATGTCACAGGTATTAAATTTGATAAGAAAATGAGGTGACATGTGAAAATAACCTGTCCACAGTAACTAATGTGATATATTATGGTTAATAATCAATTTTTTGTTGAAAACAAAGCAAAAATGACAGCAGAATGACAATAAGAATACTTACTATGCTTTACACCACATATTGAAGTCATGGTCAAGTTTTGTTGTTGTTGTTTTTTTCCCCACACAAATATTGGGCCAACCTGCGAGGCCCAATGCCAAAGATATCAAGTATGAAGTAGCTTTGCAGTCCAGAGCAATTAACCTACCACGTGAGTTCCCAAGAACCCTTCCTAGGAAGTTCTGACCAGAGCTCATCTTAGAAAGTACTCTATAGGAATAACTAGCTGATTTATTTCTGAATGAGTAGTGTCAAAACTGGTATGCTCGCTCCTGCAGGTAGAATGACATTCTCACTATGCATTCGCTAAAAAGCTGCTCATAGAGGCAACAGAATAAAAAGGTCTAATTTTCAAGAATATATTTAACCTTGCCCATACTATCTTTGACGACTAGTATTCTAGAATGATGATGGGTACCCATTAATTCCATCTACCAACATCCAAAAATGACCAATGCTTTGTAAATCTAAGTGAGTTTCTGCATAGCCTCTTATGCATACAGCCATTCAAATTCTAAACTTATTCCTTGGAGTTGTCATTATGACTTACACAGAGTTAGCTGCAGTGGCATTCAGTAGCATTGATAGGACAAAAAGAAGTAACTTGAAGATACCTTGACAGTTCAATATATGTTCCAAAAAGATCAAGCAAAAACCTTTCCAAAGGAGCTAAGTTCTGAGGCTCAGTGTTCTGAAATGCCTTCTGAAATGCCAATATTTACCCTAGGAGTTAAAAGAAGTGTCTTTTGTAATACCAGACTCACTGCTTTATTTCTTCTCCCCATCCCTAAGGGTTGATTTTTTGATTAATGCCATAAGGTACGTGTGCTGTGATGGTTCCGAATTTCTGTGCTCCTTCAATGTGGAACATGTGGTCATCAAAGAAAATGTGGGGTCGGATCTTCACCAAGATAGGACCTTTGGGAGCTCCAGCAAGGAAAAGTGCTTCATCTATTTCTAGACCCCAGCGACGAAGGGTCTTCAGCACTCGGGCTCCTGAACTAGCTGCACTCCTGGCTGTAACCAGGTAGGTCCTGATAGGACAAAGTAACCGTTCATCTTTGGCATAAAACTTCTTTTGCAGTCTGCCTAAATCTTCCAGAAAGCCTTTCAAGGGACCCTATAAAAGGAACATATGGCACAGCTGTGATCCAGTGAGCCAAAGGAAATGTAAGTGGAAAAAGCAGAGGCTTACAATAGCTTGAAAAGGATATATAAAACTGCATTACATACAGTGTTATGAGGTTGATAGCACTCAAAGTACAGAAACTCACTTCATTTAGTTTATATAAATGTATTTCCTGATATGCAACAATCTTTGCATTCCTGAAATAAACCTAGAGTGACATATAATTTATCATCTAAACCTAAATAATTTAAGTATGGAATAATGTTATATAAACAATTAAACTAGCACAACAGACATAAAATATCCATGATAAACTGGGATGGATGGTCACTACACCTAAACTCCACTAGTTTCCCAAAGCAGTATTTTTTCACCTTTTTCTTGTGAATTGCATATTTTAACTTTAAAAGTATACATTTTTGTTGAGCTCAAGGCTGTTTTGGCCTGAATCCAAACTTATATTTACAGATGTTTTGTATATCTTCACAAGTACTTTCATTTTCAACTTTCTGAACACTTGCTAGTTTTAGCTATATCCCTCACATAGAGCATAGAATTGAATTTTGCCTGTGATACAGTCCGAAAGTCTTAGTTTCTAAAACGAATTTTTATTTTTTTCTTATTTTTTTACATTCATTCACTGTATATCTTTACAACATTGAAAATGAATTTTCCTAGCATGAATATCTTGAATGTTAGTCCAGTCAAAGAAATTACCATACACATTGTTATCAACAGATAATTTTCCATTTAAGTCTATTTAATGTTTATATTTTCCCCTTGATTTCTCCCTCCCACCCCATTTCTGGCTTTCTTATACTGTCTCTGGTATCCATAGTTACTTTCCATTGCCATTGTGCCTTTTAGTCTTTCAGTTTCTGCCATAGAGTACAGACATTCTATATATATTGGATCATCAGAAAAGTCATGATTATTTTTCTATGCAAAAATGTGTCATGACTTTTCCAACAACCCAGTATTAAGTGGAGACATATAATGTCTCACCTTCATAATCTGGTTTGCTTTGTTAGCATTAAATCTTTCATATCTGTCCACTTCCTATCAGATGGTAAGATCTCATTGTTTTTTATGGCTTAGTAGTATTCCATAGTGTACATATGCCGCATTTTTTAAATCCATTCATTTGTTCTTGGACATTTGGGTTGATTTCATGTCTTAGCAATTGTGAATAATTCTGTAATAAACATTCATGTGAAAGTGCTTTTCTGATTGCATGTATTCCTATGCTTTGGGTAGCTACCCAGAAGAAGAAACTAAGAATAAAAAAATTCACTGAAGCTAATGATAATGAACACACAAGTTTTTAATAACCTATGGAACACAGCAGAAGTAGTCACAAGGCATAAGTTCATAGCAATTAGTGCTCACAATAAAAAGTTGAAAAGTGGCAAACAGACAATGTAATGACACACCTTAGGGAACTGGAAAAACAATAACAAACAAACAAACAAAAATATCCCAAAATACTATGAGAAAAGAAATAGTAAACATTTGAGAAGAGATAAATGAACTACTATACAAAAAATAAATGAAACTAAAAGCTTGTTCTTTGAGAAGATAGAAAAAATTGACACACCACTAGCTAGACTGATTAAGAAGAATAGAGAAAAGAACCAGATAAATCTAATCAGCAATGAAGCAAGCAATATTACAGCAGACATAACAGAAATACAAAAGATTATCAGTGAATACTACGAATGACTATATGCCAATAAGCAAGAAAACCTGGATGAGATGGACAAATTTCTGGACACATATAATCTATCAAGATTGAATCATGAAGACATAGAGTGCCTAAATAGACACATAATAAGCAATGAGATTGAATCAGTAGTAAATAACCTCCCACAAAGGAAAGTCCAGGTCCTGATATCTTCATTCCTGAATTCTGCAAAACTTTTAAAGAAGAGCTGACCCCTGTTCTACTCAAACTATTTCTAAAGATCCAAAATGTAGAAACTTTCCCAAATTCATTTTAGAAAGCCTCTAATCACTCTGATCCCAAAAGCAGAAAAGGACATAACAAAAAAGGAAAACTACATACCAAGATCTGTGATGAATATAGATGTAAAAATTATCAACAAGATACTAGCAAATCATATCCAACAACACACTGAAAAGATTATACACCACAACCAGGTAGGCTTTATTCCAGTGATGCAAGGGTGGTTCAACATACACAAAGCCATAAATGTAATACATCCTATTAACAGAAGGAAAGATAAAAACCATATGATCATATCAATTGATGCAGAAAAAGCATTTGATATAATACAATGTCCCTTCATGATTAAGACTCAGCAAAGAAGGGACATTTCACAACACTATAACTAACATTATACTGAGTGGGGGAAAACCTGAAAGCTTTTCCACTAAAAAGTGGTGCAAGACAAGGCTGCCCACTTTCTCCACTCCTTTTCAATATAGTACTGCAAGTCCTAGCTGATGCAATCAGAAAAGATAATAAAATTAAAGTCATTCAAATAGAGAAAGAAAAGGTTAAATTATCTCTAGTTGTAGATGACATGCTTATATTCATAGAAAACCCAGAAGAATCCATAAAACAAAATTCCTGGAAGTGATAATATGGTAAAAAGTGGCAGGATACAAAATCAACTTTACAAAAATCTATAGCATTTCTATATGCCAACAATGAGCAGACTGAGGTAGAATTGAAGAAAGCAATGCCATTTTTACAGTAGCCACAAAAAGTATAAGATAAAATAATAGTTTGAAAGGTTTTAGTCCATTTACATTTGTTCATTTTTTTATGTACTTGATATTAGTTTTGTCTTATGGTTTTTACTCCATTTTCCATGTTTAAAGATTTTAAAGGATTGTTCATTAATATGTCTTTCTTTTTTGTGTGTTTGGATATGTAGTTCTTCTGACATTTAAGGTTTGCAGTATTTCTTTCTACTGATTATAACTCTTTATAGTACCCCCAGTCCTTTATTTTTTAAAACCTTGGCTCTATTACTTATAATAAGAATTAAAATTAGGTATTTCTTTAATATCTCTATGACTCCCTATTTCTTCACCATCTAATTTTGTTGACTCATTTAATTTTTAAGGTGTTTATATTTACATTATTCAGTATTCCTACACTTCTATTTATTAAACTTGCCTTTTATCCCTTAATTGGCTACGGTAACTGAAGATATCAGCCAATTTATTCTTCCATAGACTCTCATTCCCCCATATTTTTCTATTTTTCATAAGTTATATAATCTACATATTGTTAAGATGCATACTATTTGCCTTGTTTTCTGTCACCTTAGTCCTTATAGTTTTAATTCTATGGTTAATTATGATCTATGCCCATTTGTTTTTCCAGTTTTTCACATGTGAGACAAATTTTGTCCTCTAGTATTATTTTTCTCAAGAAAATCTTACAGGAATAATCCCTGAAAATATAGTATGTTCTAATATTCTTAATTTTATATCTGTACTCAAATAAGCTTTTGGCTAGATATAGAATCCGTGATTTATATTTTTTCTCCATATCATACTTTTTATTTTTTAAGGGTTTTGCCATAGGGTGCATGTGTTCCCCAGAAAGAGAGAGAGACAGTGAGAGGGAAAGTGAGAAATCACCCCCTAGGGGGGATGGCCATGATGCAATCCCTTCTCCATTCTCCTCCTGGGACTTGGAGCATGCACACACACATTCGCGGCATGACTTTCAAGCTGTTGGATCCAGGATTCGAACCACGGTTGTCCATGTGGGAATCCAGTTATACAGTTTGATTCGCTATCCAAATTTACCCTACATATCACGTATTGCGATGTTTTGTTTTGTTATTTTGGTGGGAAGCAGCCCAAATAATTATTTCTTAATTTTTGAAATCAAATAATTTCACTAGGCATCACAGTCATGATCGTTCTGACAATGTGAACTTTCAATCTTTAATATTGTAATCATTTAATGCATGCAGTAAAATGTTCTGATAATTTAGCAATGCTTACAAATTTATATTTTCATATAAATTTGCATTTCTATATTTAACCATGACCGCAACATCCCTAACATAATTTCAGTGATTTTCTTTAAGGATTCCACTTATATATATGTTGGATTTTTTTAACTTGTTTTTTATTTCTATTGTTCTCTCTAAAATCTTATTTTTAATTTTACTCATTTCCAGCACTCTACATGTGACACTTCATCACATCATCTCTGATTATTACATTACTATGCTATGAGCTTACTTTATTTTTTAAAAGTCATGACACTATTTAGTCCTAATCTTCATCTGTGTAATTCATCTGTACTTTGGCAGCTTTTTCTAGTGAGAGCTGTCCTTCACCTCTTATTAGAGGTTTCCCCCTTCTTTATTTTTGGTTCCTGGTATTTTTGCATATATTCTAGGCTGATTCTTTTTAAAATTATTCATACTAAAATAATTTGGTTTTCCTTGGAACAATTAGCACATTTCTGGGGAAAATCATAGTTACTATTTAAAGACTGGGTTGTTTTTATAATTTATAGGCTCCCTTCTCTGCTGTCTTGAAAGCAAATTTTTCTGTAAATAGAACTTGTGTCGTCATTCACTTATTCCTGTTTTCTCAAAAGAAAACACACACACACACACACACACACACACACACACACAAAGAAAACAAGTAAATTTACTTCCTAAATGTGAGAGACATACATATAGGTGAAAAACTAATTTTGGCAATAGTGGCAAAGTCAAATCAGGAATTACCCTTAACACAATTTGTCTTTGAAACAGAGAAACACAATTTTTCTCTTGCTGCTTTTGAATAATTGCCAAAGGGAAGAAATGGAGATTGCTGAGTTATGTCACCATGTTCAATTAGGTATCCATCTCATCCTTTTTTAGTTTTTTTTTTTTTTTTTTTTTTTTTTTTTTTTTTGGGAGAAGTTTTTGCTATAGGGCGTGTGCGCTTGCCAGAGAAAGAGAGAGAGACAGACAGAAAGTGAGAAATCACCCCCAGGGGGGATGGCCACGCCACAATCCCCTCTCCTCCGTTCTCCTCTCGGGATCTTGGGCACGCACGCACACGCGCCTGGCGTGAGTTTTAAGCTACCGGGTCCAGGACGCGAACCACGGTCCACTACATGGGAGTCCAGTAACATAGCCATAAAACTAACTGCTGGTCCCACCATCTCATCCTTTTAAAGACATTCTTGGGTATGCTTTATGTTGTGTCATTGAAAAAGTTATGATACATTTGTCATGTTTTTCTATGCAAAAATGTGTCATGACTTTTTCAATGACCCAATACTTTATATATTTACATGGTAGAACAATAAATAATTTACCAATAAAATATGGAAATAATAAGAAAAGTTACTCAAAAGTACTTTTCTTGAGGAGCTTTATAATTTAAAACATTTGGAACCTGTCTGAGATATAGAAAGGCAAAAAATTTACTTCCATTATAATGGCTAGAAAAACCCAGACAGTCTAAAATATTATAACTTTTCCTGAGCCCATCAGAGAGCTAAGATCATAGGGAAGCCTATTAGCATAAAGTTGGAGGAAAAAAAACAAAAGCATCTTCCAGGTGACATGGAATGCAAGAACAGGCACACCTTTGGCAAAGCATCAAAGAAAAAGATACCAGATAACATAAAATCGAGTATTAAATATTTAGTTAATTTAAAAAAATTGAAAAAGACAAGCAAGAGATAATGAGAGAGCATAGAAGCCCTGAGATCCACAGATACAAGTACAGCATCTCTTTCAGGTGTACTTGTATCTGTGGATCTAACAGATTTAACAGGTGTTATGAGGAAGACTGCAAGCATGGTGGGAGATAGAAAAAGACTCATCCTTAGTGTTATGAACTTGGAGAAAGGGATCAGCTACCACTGTGGGAAAGTTCAGACCAAATTTCAGCAAGTTCTTTGTATCTTATGGAACTGAAGACTTAAACGATTTGAAGAGGGCTTGTAACACTGTTATTCCCAGCATATACATAAAGAGCCACTGTTACTGGGGAAGAGATAGGAAAAAATCTTCTACCGTTGGGTGAAGGACAAAAAAACTGCCATGTATCCTGACCATTATATATCTCCTATCACCAGAGGAACAGGAGGATCCAGAAGGAATCATCATCTTCAAATCCTAGGGAGATAGAGCAGGCAGGAACATGGCAGCAACAGCAACAACTTGGAAGAGGTACAGACCTTTGAGGCACAAATACACAAGGGAGGCCTAAGGCTGGTAGTGGACCAGGGATAATGAGAAAAACCCTCTGACAAACCAGTCTGGATCCCAAGAACTAAGTTAATACCAGAAGAATGTGAAGGCTGTGGTCCAATGAAGATAACTACCAAAACAACAAAGTTACCTTCTGGTTAGATTTATTGAATCCATCACAATAGTTGCTAATTTAGGTTGATAGAAATTTAAACCATGATTTATCTCAAAGATGCATCTATACTCCTGTGTTATTGTACCATTATTCACAATAGCCAAGATTCAGAAATAACTGAAATGTCCACTGACAGAGAAATGGATAAAGAAAAAATGGTATATGTATACATTGGGGTATTATTCAAACTTTAAAAAGAAGAAAATCATACCATTTGTAACAACATAGATGGAACTGGAAGACATTATGCCAAGATAAATAAGTTATAAAGATCACCTCTACAATATACAATCTATAGTTAATAATATGATACTGTACACTTAAAAACATGTTGAGGACATAGATCTCATGGCTAAGTGCTCTTACCACATATACAGAAAAAAACCCATGTGTGCAACTTGGGCTAGCCAAATATACTGGTCATTAAGGTGATCCAGATCCCATATGGCTGACTATGGTTCAAATCACAGTGCCAGTGGCTTGAAAAACATGCCAAGCACATGTATGTGCATGTCCTAAATCCTGACAGGATGAATAAATGAAGGAAAAAGGATTGTGGTGCCTTTTTCCATTAAAAGGTGCCTTCTCCAATGAGCAAATGCACTCTCTGGAAATTAAAAAAAAAAAAAAAAAAAAAAAAGTGCAGCTTTTTTAGCATAAAGTAGACCTCAATAAGGTAGGAAAAAAATCAAGATAAAATATGGGGACCCGCAGGTGGCATAATGGTTATGTCACTGTACACCCACGTAGTCCACTGCAGTTCAAGTCCCAGACCCAGTGGCTTCAAATTCATGCTGGATGCATATGTGTGCATTGCCAAAATCTCAAGAGGAGAATGGAGGCGAAGGGACTGTGGCACGGCCATCACAGGTGGGGGTGATTTCTTGCTTTCTGCCTTTCTGTCTCTCTCTGGTGAGCACATGTGCCCTATAGCAAAAAAATCTCCTTAAAAAAAAAGATAAAATATGAAAAAACTAATATATGTAAAATCTAAAATAAATTTATTTGCCTGAGATGAGAAAATGATATTTTAACACTCTTTTGAGGTAATATTTAAAATATTTTTCTTTTATAATTTTTAAAAATTTTATAATCTTTTTATGTATATTTAATTGCATAATATTGTTTTGTGGGGTACAATAATCAAATCAAAGGTAATTCATCATCTTCAACAAAGGACTTATATTCTGTATCTTTGAGTTGCATTGTACTAATTAAAAAATATATATATTGGAAAGCCCTCACCCCTATTTTTACTCTGTTGTGGTATGCCATTCCATATTTTACTTGTCTTGCTTGTGTGCATTCTTGGGTCTTTTAAACATTTTTTCCTGAGTCCTTCCCCCGCCACAAAGTCTCTAGCATGTACAGTTGCCCTCTCTATGTCTCCATTTTTCAGTTTCTGCCACACAGTGCATGAAGTGAAGACATTCAGTATAGTTTATTTTGGGGGGATTTTTTTTTTTTTTTTTTTTTTTTTTGCCATAATGTGTGTGTGCTCACCAGAGAGAGACAGTGAAAGGGAAAGTGAAAAATCACCCCCCAAGGGGGATGGCCATGCTGCAATCCCTTCTCCTCCATCCTCCTCTTGGGATTTTGGGCATGCACACACATGCACCTGGCATGATTTTTAAGCCGCCAGGTCCAGACATGAACTGTGTTTGGCCATGTTTTATAAGGCCTGGGACGTGAACCACAGTTGGCCAATGGGAGTCCAACACTTTACCACTCCATCTACTGGCTCCCAACTATTACATTTTAATAACAGGCAAAGACCGAATATACCATGTTTCTACATATACTATAGACTCTCAGTTTCCACAAAGCAGGCTAACTGAAAATATAACAACAAAGAATTGTCCTCTCAACAACTACCTTTACTAGGGCAAGGTCTGGAAGGGAGCTATTCATATTTAGAAAGAGAATATGAAATAAAACACATATGCATGTAGTTTAAATATCACTTGCTGTAATGAGAGGTGACAAAGTAGTAAAACTTTTCAGCTTTCAATTAGTCTATTAATACTTTGATAAATATAAGAAAAAATAACTTTCAGTTTAACTTAAATTAAAGAAGAACTGAGACAAAAAGGACAAGTAAATTCTTTCATAAGATTCATAGAATAAAATTTAATGACACATCAATTCAGATTCACTTTAGAGAATATTTTGATGTTTGATGTTTGAAATTAGTTTGGTTCAGAGGTTGTAGGTTTTGTTAATTTCAGAACTTAATTTTAACACTTTTTCAGTTCATGGATGGACTCCAGAGATCTTAAATATTAAGTTTTAGTTTCATTAGGTGTTCATAGTTTGCACTTTTTTTTTTTTTTTGGAGAGGTTTTTTGCTATAGGGTGCGTATGCTAGCCAGACAGACAGAGACAGAGAGACAGAAAGCGAGAATCACCCCCCAGGGGGATGACCACGCCACAATCCCTTCTCCTCCATTCTCCTCTCAGGATCTTGGGCACGCACGCACATGCACCCAGCGTGAGTTTTAAGCCACCAGGTCCGGGACGCGAACCGCGTCGACTATGTGGGAGTCCAGCGACATAGCCATTATGCTAACTGCTGGTCCCCATAGTTTGCACTTTTTGAAACTTATATTTTTATTCAATTCAAGCTCAGTTTTGCAGATTTTCTCAATTAACCCTTTTTTGAGTTTGAGGTCAAGGAGTGGGAGGTTCAGTAAACTTTTATTGACCTATTGAAAATGAACTTACTAATTTAAGATCCTGTTACATAAAAATGGCTTATTGTTAAACTGTATTGCTTTTTTAGTCACAATTTAGAGGGGATGAATTTATTATTATGAGAAAATAATAGAAGCATTTTCAAAAAGATAGATAAAATAATATTAAGAGTTATAAGCAGCAGACTCTTCAAAGTGAAGAATGCATGAAAGTGAGACAGAAAATTCCCAGAGATAAGGCAGTGAAGAGTGGCCTGCCTAAAATCATTTAAAAATACATCCCAATAAATAAATATCTATATCTATACTTACAGGTTAGAAAATAAATAGATCAAAATAATTAGAGTTCATTAAACCTACCTGAGCAAGAGGTTTATTCTCAAATAATGTTTCATGCTGAAAGAATTTGTCCAGCCCATGCTCCTTGGCAATATGTTCAGATTCATCAGAGAAGAGGACAGCATCCCCATCAAAGGCCACACGAAGCTGTGTGTCACAGTAAGCCATGTCTTTGGCTCCATCAAACATTGTCGCTGAGGCGATACCTGACAAATTGTGAGGGTTGATTAATACTCTTCTCAGGGCCAGGGATTTTAGTTTCTACCGTTAAATAAACAAACACAAAACAGCCTCCCAGACCCTGTATTTCTTCTTTAGCTATTATCTGATGACTCAACTCTTCTTCACAACCACACATCTCAGAATGGTTGTGTATGCACTGCGTCTGTGTCTATAGAGATGAGAGGGTATAAAATGGATTGTAGGACAATTACTGAGGATCGTTGCCTTCCAGGAAGGTCAAAGCTTTAAAAACAAACTTGAAGGTTGCCATATATAAAACACAGCAGAAAACCCAACAAGAACATAACCAGATAATTATATGTGAAACCCACTACAAGAAACCATGAGTGCAAACCTCCTTATTAACTATAGAAATAAAAACAGACTAATACCTTCTTGTATTGCTTCTTGTACTTTTTCAGAATCCGCAGACAGATACAAGTTGGTAAGATATGCCTTCAAATAGCCAATGGGGCTTTTTCCACCAGTTAGACAGAAGCGGTCAATTAGTAAGCCTATTATCAGGCAAGAAAGAATTTGTTATGGCAGAGACTAAAGACAAAACACTGTAAATCCAAGTGGAAGTTACTGTAGGGACAATTTATTTTAAGTCCAATTAAGTTCATTTGTAATTCTACATGAAAGTTACCTTAGAAATAGTTGACATTTTGGCATTAGTTTCACAGTATCGATATTGAAAAATTCCTCAGCTATTTATATAGTAGTGGGTATTTGGTACATTAGAGTTTATACCAAAAATTCACATAGACTGTGCACATTTACCTTTTTAAAAATAATGATTTTATCTTATTTTATTTATTAATATTATTATTGTTGTTTTTAAATTTGACTAGAGAGAGACACAGAGAGAGAAAGGGAAAGTGAGAAAGCAAGCCTCCAGGTCCAGGACTTGAACCACAGACGTCCATGTGGGAGTTCCATGCCTTAAATACCATGCCACCTACTGACCCCCACGTTTACCTTTACAACATCTCTATAACAGGTATTATTATCCTTGTTGCAGAAGAAGAAACTGAGTCCTCCAGCCTATCTGATCCACTGGTTCACATACACAAGGTAGAACTTGAGCTGAGTATTTGGCTCTTGCCTAGATTAGAACATATTCTTTTCCTTTATCTATAGCCCCCTTACTGGTTAAAAGGGCCAGTTAAGATGTGGCTCTATTTTAAGTACCATTTATGCATTTCCTCAGTAGCAATAGAGTAATGACTAGTAGTGCTAAGATTTAAAATATTTTTTTAAAAAACAACAAAACAACTGAAAGTGTCACTCTTTTTGACTGAATTTTAACGCAATTTTTAGCAGACTAAACATTAATATACTAGTAAATACCACCCCATAATCCCTCTCCTCCATTTCTCCTTTTGGGATTTTGGACACATTTATGTTCCCAAAGTGCTTTTATGTGTGACTATTAAACTGCCAGGCCTGGGGCTCAAACCTCACGGTCGGCCACGTGGCATCTAACCATCTTAATCACTATGCCACAGACTGGCTCCGGCTCTTTTTCAGACAGGATTTCCCTCTGTTGCCCAGGCCAACCTCAAGTTTGTGATCCTCTTGGTTCAGCCTTTCCAGTAACTGGGATTATAGGCACGCATTCTACCACGTGTAGCCTTATCACTGGACTGGAAAAACTGCCCCCCCCAACCCTACCCCGACCTCCCCACCCCCCTACCCCCGCCTTCAGTTCCTGCCTGCAGAGTACAATGTTGAAGTAGCACAGGCTACCACAGCTAGGCCCAGGCTTCAATTTTTTGGCTACAGTGTGTGTGTTCTCTCCAGAGAAAAACAGAGACAGACAGACAGACAGAAATCACTCCCCAAGCCCTGTGGATGGCTATGCGACAATCCCTTCTCCTCTATTCTCTTTTCTCCTCTTGGGATCTTGGGCAGGCATGCACATGTGTCCAGTGTGTTTTTCAAGCCACTGGATTTGGGACTCAAACTGTGCAGTGGCCATGTGGGATCCAGCCTTCTTAAACTCCTTGCCATCTGCTGGATCCCAGAATGCATTTTTAAAAGCAAATAATTTTAAAGTACATTTCAGTAATATCTTGTCTTACTGAGACATAAAAATATGACTCAGTAATACAACAATCTTCTTATGGTTTGAGTAATATAAAATAAAACTCATAACTTGTAAAATATATTGATCATTTATAACTATGTCCAATTTAAACCTAAAATTTAAATATACCCAATTTTAACCTCTTTTTGATTTGACATACTCACAAGACTGGGCACATTACTTAGAAAATAGGCTAACAGAGTCCCAATTAAGTAGTCAGGTTGGTCCTAATTGGGAAAATGGAGACTTGGTTTCTAAAACACTTGATATTAGTAATATAAAGAGATTAGATTTGGGATCAGCAGATGGCATACTGGTTATGTCACTGGACTCCCATGTAGTTGAATACAGTTTGAGTCCTGGACCCAGCATCTTGAAACTTATGCTGGGAGCATGTGCACATGTGGCCAAAATTCCGTGAGAATGGAGGAGAAGGGAATGCTCTGTGGCCATCCATCTAAGGGGTGATTTCTCACTTCTGTCTCTCCATCTCTCTCTTTCTCTCTTGTGAGTACAAGCAAAAATCTCTCTCTTAAAAAAAAAGAGATTAGAGTCAATCAAATGTTCCAAGTAAAGGAATAAAGACAAGTTTGCTTGCATGAGTCTGGATTTGATGTGTGGGGAGAAAGAGTAGCTGGGAAGAATTGGATTTTAAGAGTGGAAAGGAGAGGTGAAAACCTTTAAACCTTTAACATGAATCTGTGGTGAGCCAGAAGTTTGATCACACGGAGAAAGCCTTTGGGTTGACGGCTCCTTGAAGTCAAGTTCAGAAGTGAAAAACATAAAACAGAGAAATATATTACAGGACCTGGGATTAAGACTTTGAAATTCACACTTGACAAGTTAAGTCCAGAGCTTTGAGCCCAATTCTGTGCTGAAGTTAAAAATGAACATGGCCTCTCTTGTTCTGACATAGGCAAATAAACATTCCTCACGCAGAAGGGGGTGTCAGTATCAAAGACACTACATTGGTTAGGCCACAGTTAGCAAAATAACATGGCTTCTCTCTTCCAGAGCCGCAAGCCGGTCTTCCACATGGTATTTATTTTACTTACCATAGTGATTGACGCTGTTTATAAGCCGCACTCCCACTTGGGCATGGTTATTAGTCATCAGAACAATATCAAATAAGTCCTGTTCATCAGGATACAGATCACGGAGTCTAGCATTGACATGCTGCAGTGCCTGCAGGTTACAAACATGGATGTGTGTGAAAAGAGTAGGGCAAGATGGGCAGTAGGAGGCTGGAGAAAAAGTATCTCACCAGTCAAATCCAAGCTCTGAAGACTCATTGTTGTGAGATTATGGCTCCTTTAATGTAGAATTATGCCATTCCTTTCTTATTTTCAGGCTCTCATATACAGGACACTAGTTAATGTGCACTGAATACATGGGTAATGTTTATTGAAAACTGTTGCAACATTCAGCTTACTAGAATGATCTCTGGGGGATAGGTAGAGAGATGGATCAGAGTAATCATTTTATGCTTTGTCTATGTATTTGTTTTTAATTTGTAAAATATGTGTTCATTGATCATCCAATGATTTTTTTATTGTGAAAAATATAGAATATGCCATGAATTTGCCTGTTATTCTTGCCCAGAGGCCATGTTAATGGTCTCTGTATTACTCAGCTTTAATATATGCAGTTTGTCTATTTTTAGACAAAGTGGGTATTTAGACATGGGTATTTTAGACATGGATATTTAGACTAAGTTTGTGTTCCCTTTCATGCTTCTACTGTGTTCTTTAAGTACTTTCTACCCACAAATTGTAGAGCTGTCATTTGTTTTTGCATGATTAAGAGGTTCTTGGGTAATAGTGTAAGTTATACCCGGGATCAGAGTTAAAGTGCTTTGCATTTCCTTATAAGTTCAGAGGATCTTGTCTTTATTAAAACCATACCCCTGGGGCCAGAGGTAGAATGGTATTTGAAGAGGTGGACTCCCGCATAGCTGACTGCGGTTCAAGTTCCAGACCTGGTGGCTTGCTTTCTCACTTTCTGTCTCTCTGATGACTACAGAAAGTTTAAATAATAACAACAATAATAATAATAAATAAAATAAGTAATTCTAAAAACAAACAAGCAAAACAAAACACCATGCCCCTAAGTGCCAAAAGCCTCTTAGTCTTTTGAATATGCTATGTCTGGGACTAGGACATAGTGAAATTCACCTCATTTTTCTTTCTTTTCTTTTTTCTTTTTTTTTTTTTTAATTTAAGGTTTTTGCCATAAGGCACATGCATTCGCTGGTGAGAGACAGAGAGAAGAAAAGTGAGAAAACATTTCCCCTGGTCTGGGGTGGCCACTTGCAATCCCTTCTCCTCCATTCTCCTCTCAGGATTTTGGGCACTCAGGCAAATGTTCCTGGCATGATTTCCAAGCCTCCTGGGCCCATACTCAACAGGCAGTGAGCCATGTGGGAGTCCAGCACCTTAACCATCATGCCAGCTCCTGGTCCCTCACCTTGTTTTAAATAAGGGATTTTATTTCTATTAGTCATAATTGTAAACTCATTATTGCTTCTTAGCACTCTTTCTAGGTTGGGAACAAAGGCTACTGCAAAAGGTCTCAGGTTAGAGCTCCACTTATGGAAGCCCAACGTCCTGAATCTAGGGCTGTGGGTTGGGGGCCCTTCTTCAATAGTTGGGAAGCCTCTGGGTCACCTGGAAGGGGCAAGTATGACAAGCGTGGACTAGTAGTTATCAGGAAAATGTAAGAGCTTCCAGGAAATGGTTAGGGTCCTCTGTTGGCCATCCAGGGGCCTGGCTGGCCAAAGAAAGATTGCAGAGTACCTTGACAAAACGGAACGCGGGCCCTGGGGTCAGGACGACATTCTCATTGGTGAGCTGATACTCCATGTACTTTTCCAGACCCTCTTCTTCGTAGATTTTCCTGCCGTCCACCATGTTGAAGAGTGCCCGGGAAGAGACCGCGATCGTGATGGCGTGCTTAGGTTTGGGCTGCAGACAGGGGTGCCCGTGAGGACAATCATATAGACAGGAGGTGATCAGAGATGGGACTTATTTAAGGCAGGGTGGGAGGTAAACAGCTGACCCCCTGCTTGGAGGACTCTGATGCTAGAGGCAGGCCAGGCCGGGATTCCCCAAGGTTTGGAGAGAAGAAGCAGGGGGATGGGGCGCCCCCTATCTGGGGGCGACGGGGAGAGTCTGGGAGGGGATCCGGGTTGCGAGGGATGCCCAGGGTATCAGGTGCAGTGCCCACTCACAGGCCGGGGACGAGAGCAGCTCGGGGTCTTCTCGTACAGCATCTTCACCGATGCCCAGTAGGCCTCATCATCTTCATCTTCCTCGTGCTGCTGCTGTTCGAAACAGTCGCGGTCCAGCTGGATCGAGGTAGGGTAGAGCACCCTGCGCTGGGTGTAGGGCTTCCATTCGGAGGGAGGCGTGCGTGTACGTTCCCGCGAGTGTGAGTCCCGCGAATCCCGCGAGTCGCAGCTGCGCGTATATTCTCGCTGCTGTGAGTCGCGGGACTCGCGGACTTCCCGCACAATGCCGTGAGCCCAGGACTCGGGATTGTCGTACATCTTGGTGTTGCGCCGGGGAGGCTCTGGCTCTGGTGGTGTGGGAGGGCGCGAGTCCATTGGAGAGACTGGCCGGCTCGGTGTGGACTGCCGGGGCGGAGAGGGCTGCGCGGATAGCTGCTGGGGCGGCGAAGATTCGCGCTGGCTGGGGGAGACTGATGAAGTCCGGGAGGTGGCGGAGCTGCTGGGGAGCTGAAGCAAGAAAATGGGCGTCTGAATTCTAGGCCCGCCCAAGGATCCCTGACCCCTTCTCTGTCCAACTCTGGTCAAGGAGCCGGCCCCTTCTCTCTGTTCCATTCCTAGACCTTAGATGGATCCTGATTCGTTGTCTTTGTCGGCTACTTTAAACAGGACCTAGAGGGACTCAGACATTTATTTCTAGGCTCCAGGTATTTGATTTTCTGTTGAATAGCCACTGAAACGGCCTTTGATTTCCTCCTCATCCCCATCAGTATCTCCCTGGTTTTGAGTAGATAAGACACAGTCCTCCCTTGTATGCAGCAGACTCATAGTGTGCAAGGGCTGTCCTTTGCTGCCATATACCTGCAAAGTCAAAGGCTTTCAGGGAGGACAGGGCCTTAAATAATGGACTTTTTTTGGCTAGTGCCTCAGTGTGTGATTTCAAGTTAACTTGATGAGAAAACAGGGCCAGAAGTTATCCCCCAAAACATACTACACAGCACCTGGGGGACGTATCTCTCATTTGCCGTGTGACTAATGCAATGATGGCTGGGAAGGTCTTCAGGGGAAAGAATCAAATTCCCAGTGGCCTTCAGAGCTTTGTATGCCAACTGGGAACTCAGTTAGAATCCTCTTCCTGAAATAGAATGAGGCCATGCTAGAGAAAGGACCCCTCTGCTAAGGTGTTTTTATGCTTGTTTCACTTGTGGTTCAAAAGGGATGTACTTGGTTAGGTTATTGAATCAGACCTGACAGAAATAAATGGAGTGGGCAGAAATACATTTTCCCAGTAGCTGGGTCTTTATCCTCCTCTCTACTACCAAATCTCAACTGTGAAACTAAAAATTGTTTGCTTATGTGTCCAGGCCTGGTTAAGGGTCCTAAGGACCACCTAACATTCTTTTTCTCTTCTGGTGGCCTTTCTATCCTCGCTTTTGAGAGTCATGCGTACTCAATAAATACTCATTGAATGGATGAAGGAAGGAGGAACAGCACAGTCTGTGGACTAGAGACTTTGGGTTCTAATCTTAGCTCTACCATTTTAATGTGAAAACTTCAGCAATTATCCTGTGCTTTAATTTTCTCAATGGTAAAATGGGGTTTATGGAGGGAAGGGTCTATGGAAGAAAAGGTTTATGGAGGGCTAAATTAGCTGAAACATGTAAAATACAAAAACAGAGCCTGGCACATGAAAAGCATCGATAAATGTTAACCATCATTACTATTATTCCGTCACCTATGTCTCCCTTTCATCTCTGACTCTACCTTAAGACTGGTGTTCCTGCTTCTTGGCTCATCTGCTGACGGAGCCCTGGTAGATGGGCTTCGAGATGTTCGAGACCATTGATTTCTCACGATGTACCCTCGAGAGTCTGTCTTTGGCAGTGATAATTCTTGAGATCCCTGTCAAAGAGAGAAGAAACCCAGGTATGTAATACCCCACCACCACTCCTTCCAGGCATGTACCTACAGAATAACCATGTCATGTAAAAAAATAATAGCACCCAGTGAGAGGATCCCTGGCCTCTATGACCCTTGTGTATTACTCCAGCTCTGGCCCAATTCTAACTTCTGTCTGGAGCCAAAAAGGGGGGGGACTACTGAGAACATCCAAAATCAAGAAACAAATTAGTTAGCTCGTATCAATTCACCTGTGACTCCTCTTATATGGAACCTAGTAGAGTTGACCATCCTTCCTCCCTTTTCCCCACTTTTCCTCTTAAGGAGAAACTTGCTAACAGATGCTAAAATACGTTTCCACCATTTTTATCAGACTGTAAAGGTGAGGGCAGCTGGAACCTACACAGAGTTGCAGTGGGCTCTAAGGTGGCTGCATGAAAGGGAATGGCACCCTTAAACACTCCTTTCAAGGGAAAATGAATGGAGACCCAAGAGAGGCAGATAAGAGAGTGGCTGTTCCCATATCCTTCCCTTCCCCCAGATGGCCTGGGCTCCCCTCCAAAATCAGTAGTGTGATCTCTGCTCACCCTGATCATGGTGATCTGCTGGCCCTGTGCCCACAACAGGCACATGTGAATATAAATGCGTATTGTGCGGCAGGGGCTAGGAAGGACTGTTCCCTCAGCTGCACAAAGGCAGCGTCTACACGACGAGTGACCCCGCATGGGGCAACATCTCAGCGAGTGATTCGGATTGCCTGCACGCCTCATCTGAAAGATTGTGCAGAAAATGGTCAATGCGATGGCCAGAACCCCCCCTCCCTCCCTGATTTGAACAAGACAGTTTCTCTTCCCATAGGCTGAGCAGAGGAGACTGCTGTAGAGCACAGATTCTATATGGACATGGGGGATGTGGCCTGGAGGGGAAGGCACGGGCCAGCTTCTCCTAGATTTTCCTTTAGGAATCCCTTAATACCAATCTCGACAGCTCAGTCTTCTCTACCCCAGAATTCCCCTGCCCCTGATATTTCCATTGTGATTTTCACTCTTTAACTTTTTCACCAAAACTATGGAGATCAGCTTACCTGAGCGCTCAGACGAACTCCTGATTTTTCAGAGTCCCTTCTTTTTTCTGCTTCTACGCTCTCTTTTGAGTTCCTCATCCCAGTCTCATTCTTAATACGGAAACAAAGAATGATTATTAATTTTTAATCTCAGGAACACTTGAAACCTTGGGTTTGGGAATAAAATGATAAAGACAATGCAGAATTTTTCTTTTTAATTTTTCTCTTTAATATCAAAATACTACATAAACTTTAGACATTCTCCTCCCCTCCATTTAAAAAGGCATGAGTAAAAATAGCATATTCTATATGTAAGAATTATATAAATAATCTTTTAGTATAGAAATTAGTTTATAGATTAACATTTTGGAGCATTTTGTTATTTAAAAGGTGATACCTTGGGAAATATTTTGGGAGAATTTTCCAGAATCAGTAGGACTTGTATTTAAATGTGAAGTTGTTTACATTGAAATAACTTTTTTTGTTGTGCTCTTACTCTAAAGATTGGTATTTATGGAACTTTTCTTTTGCCATACAGAACTGAAACTTTCCTGGGTTGTTTTCTTAATTAATATAGCTCCAATTTTCTGTGACTCTAAGCTTCATCAATATTAGTCTTATTTATAAAAATGAGAATCTTAAACCCATACAATAAATCACACATATTTATTGACAGACATGTCTTTTGCTTTTGTCATCTAATTACTCATAGCATCTAGAGTGAAAAGGGGTTTCATTTTTTTTTTTTTTTAGAGAGACATTTTTGCTATAGGGCACATGTGCTTGCTGGAGAGACAGAGACAGAAAGTGAGAAATCACCTCCCCTAGGGAGATGGCCACACCACAGTCTGTTCTTCTCCATTCTCCTCTCAGATTTTGGACATACATGCACACGTACATGGCATGAGTCCAGGACTCAAACCGCAGTTGTCTGTGGGAGTCCAGCGATGTAACCATTACACCATCTGCTGGTCCTGAAAAGGGGTTTATTACTAACAAATTAATAGGGAAAAACAAGTAGGAGAGCACAATGGTAAGATAATTCACTTTATGGAAACCTATTCAAATATTTGTGTTTCCATTTTCATTTGGGGGAGATTCATATTGGAGCTTTATTTGTATTGTCTCATGCTAATTCAGTAACTTCAATGTGATTAAGAATAGTGTTATTTACATGTTTAATGAGGTCAAAATCTAGGTTGAGCCCAGAACCCCCAAAGCAGTCTATATTCATGTTTATGCTGTGTGACTTGTACCCAGTAAACACCTCATCAATGTTAGTTGAATGAAAATAGGACTGAGGAAATTGGCGTAGCTATATGGTCCTTCCACTGCTTTTCAAATCTTTCTACCGACCACTTCCCAAAACAGTTCCCATAATATCCCATCACTTCTAACTCTAAAAGATAGTTTAAGTCCAATCCCCCTCTCCATCCCTATTATCATTGCCTTGTCATAGGCCTCAAATGATCATAGGTCTGCCTGCATTCTTGGAAGATAGACTTTTAAGCAGACTTCATGGCCTCAAACGCTTCCCACTTCTAGTTCTGTTTGCCCTATTTATTTAGGGTTATATTTATGAAATTTAAATTTAATTATGCCTCATTCCTAGATACCTTTTTATTCACTTGGGTAGAAAGACGAGGAACCTAATGATAAACTTTTGTCTACTTCCACATGTCCTCTCTTCATGCCTCACTTTGTCTTTATGTTCTACTTAGGCCAAATAACTTGTATTTGCCCACATACCACATTTATGTCCTGGTAACCTTCACTTCCCTTTCACACCCTTTAAAACCCAGCTGAGTATTCCTGCAGAATTTCCCAGCGTTAAAAAGTTCCTCTGTGTTGCCTGTATCTCACACACATACTTTCACTGAGTGCTGAATCGTACTTTATGTAATCTCTTTCTTAGCAGTCTGTGCATTCATCAAAGATAGCAACTGTGCATGAACATATGCTCAATAAATGCTGATTTATTGGATTGACATATACTCTCTGCTCTCATCTCCTTTTTCTCCACTCTTCATTTCCTTTATTTCCACCCCATCCCTTTTCCTCTTCATTAGCTATTATCTGAAGTTATGTGGTTGTTGCAGAGTATTCACAGAGGTAAATGCTGGACTGATAACTACATTTTCTCAGCTTTGTGGCAAGATTCAAGAACTTTTAACTTACCTTCTTTTTCTGTTTCAGAGATGTTTGACTCATGTCTTTAACTATTGAAATTCTTTTGTTGTTAATGCAGGTTTTTGTCTCCCCAGCTCCATTTCCTGTTGCTTCCCTTACTCAGTCTAGCTTTGCATTTAGAATGTCAAATTTATGACATCACATGTGATCCCATAGTAACAAACTGACTCTGGGAATATGTAACTGTACTTTGTTAAAATAAAAGCAATACTGATAGTTCATATTTAAATACACACATTCATAACTATTGTCGGAGTTTTTAGAAATTGATACCTAAATATTGCTCAAATGTTTCATATGTAACACTAATAATTTTACTTCTTTGTCAACTTTCTTTTTAAGTATTGTTCTGGCAATATCATATCAACCCTATTTGTGGCTGTATATTTTCTGGTATTGTGAAAATGAATGGCAAACTAATTTGTGAACCAAATCATTTATCACTGTTCATCCTGCCAGAATTTGAAGGGCTTTTTGGAGATTTGGAGACTATTTTTGACCACTAAAATTTTGTTCTAGATATACAGTTTAGGCTTGAATATAAGTGTTTGATGTTTCTTTCAGAACGGAAAAGCCCTTTGAGGAAGACACTGTCAGAGCTTTCTTTATGTCTGAGCACAGGGTAGAATGTTCCTTGTGCCTTCTGCATGCTATATGCATCATAATTAACCCTTTGAATACTATTTGTTCCTCTTGTGTAGACAGAGAGAATGTGTAAGACTCTATAACCCTGGCTTATAGAGCCCAGTAAGGTTTTGCATTTTGCCATCTTTATTTTATCTTTGCCCACACTGTACATAGTAGACATATGCCATGCTAACATAGTTGGTGAAACCTCCAAGGAATAGGGCAGGTTCCTATGATCCTATAACCAATAACTTACCAACTATATACCATATTGCAGCAGTATTCACACTTTCATATTGTAATGATAATATGTGGGCCAATGTGAAATTTCAAGTCAGGACTGCCTTAGAAAATTTAATATGGTTAAAATTGACTTGTCCATGTTGGAGAGTGGAGAGTAGAGTGGGTGAGAGACTATTAGGCCTAAGATTAGTCAACAAAGGGACAACTTTCCTGAGATTCACTTAACAGACTGTGGAGAAGAGAGAAGATTAAATATTTCTTATTGCTTCCACCTACCACTTGGATTGGTTTGCTATGTGATTTTGCTGATTTTTTGTGATTTTGCTGATTTTTTTGTGATTTTTTGTGATTTTGCTGATTTTTTTTGTGATTTTTTTGTCTTAAAACAATATCTACTCGTTATCTTACATTTCTGTTAGGTCAGAAGTCCGGGCAGGCTCATCTGGATTTTCTGTTTAAAATCTCCTAAGGTTGAATTGAAGGTATCAACTAGGCCAGGCTCTTATCTGGAGAACTTGGGGAAGAACCTGCTTTCAGGCTTATTCAGGCTACTGGAAATTCAGTTTCATCTTGTTATAGGACTGCTATACAAGTTGAATGTTGGCCAAAGGCACACTCTCAGTTCCTCAAGGCCATTCTCAAATTCTTGCTCCATGGCTCTCTGTCTCATTAATGGAGAACCTCCCTTGTGTTGAATACATCTTGTACTATCAAGCTCTCAGGCTCTCTCTTTTGCTATTGCCAGAGAAAACTCTGTTTTTAAGGGACTCAGATAATGGGATTATGCCCATCTGGATTGTCTCCTTTTTGATAAACTCAAAGTAAACAGATGAATAAGCTTAATTATATCTACAAAATCCCTTTTGCCATGTATATTAACATTATCATAGGAGTAGAGTGACATGCCATTGTATTCACAGGGTAAAAATTATACAAGGATGAGGATCTTTGGAGAGGAGTCATCTTAGAATTTTGTCCACTATGTTCATTTAATTGACTTCTTTTGGGAAAGCATTCAAAGTAGGGAACCAAATGAATAAAGCCCAGATATGCAAATTGGTAACCATCATTATCTATTTCAGTAAATATGGGCAAATGGGGGCTAATCTGAGACCTTGATTTGAAGACATGTTTTGTTTTATTGGAGTATGGACCAGGGAAGGTATTTCATGTGGGAGTGTTTGAGTCTGTTGCTAAATTCCCTGGACTTTGTGTGTTTGACTACTTTTGGAGCAGTACTGTAGCTTTTTTTTTTTTTTTTTTTTTTTTTTTTAGAGAGGTTTTTGCTATAGGGCATGTGCACTCGCCAGAAAGACAGAGAGAGACAGAGAGACAGAAAGCGAGAAATCACCCCGGCCGGGGTGGGGGGGGGGGGATGGCTACGCCGCAATCCTTTCTCCTCCATTCTCCTCTTGGGATCTTCGGCACGCACGCACACGCGCCCAGCGTGACTTTAAGCCACTGTGTCCGGGACTCGAACCGCGGTCGACTACGTGGGAGTCCAGTGACATAGCCATTACGCTAACTGCTGGTCCCTGTACTGTAGTCTTTTGAGGTTTGTGACTGTCAAGGTGGGCATAGAACAGATTTCAGAACACCTTAACACACAAAAGAGAGTTATACACTGAAGATATTTTCTTTGGAATAGTCATAAAACTAAATATAAGAATAAAGTAGATATCTCCTTCTTAGTTCTTTTCTGTAGAAATACAAGTAACTCTCATGGTTGGCCTCCCAAAAATCATCTGAGGTGACAGAGTTGGTTTTGAAGTCAAGCAAATCTGCCACTAATCAGATTTAATGCCAGCTAAAATAAGTCCTGCTACTAACCACTTGTTTAACCTCAGGGGAGTTCTTTCACATCTCTGAGTCTTGTTGCTCTCTGTGTGTGCCCATAAAATAGGTATTATGATACCTAGTTGGAAGGTTTTTAGAACAAGATATGTGGGTAGCCTGAAATAGTGATTGGAATAAGGATATGGGATGGACTAAATCATATGTACCATTTTGCAACTGTTTCCATGAGGGGGTGGGATCTATTTCCCACTGTTTGAATTCTTTCTTGCCCTGTGATTTGCTTCAGTCAATATTATGCGGGAGAAGTCACATTATGTTAGTCTGGAGCCAAGGATGTCAACGGTTGCACTGATTATCTTTTGGAATGTTGCTGTGATGGGGATGACTTGAAATCTTTATGGCTGAGAAAAATATGAACAGTGGGAACTAGTATTTCTGAACATATTTTGTACTATTTGTTACTGCTTATCCACTAAGCAGTATAGAGTGAAATGACTTGTCCAAAGTTATAAAAGTGATAATTGCCTCTAAAGTTTATGGTTGTGTGTTTAGTCACACTTTACCTTCTTTAGTGGACCAGTCTTCTGTAGGTGTCTTAACAATAGGTTGATCTGAAATCATATGTGATTAATTATATAATCTAAATAATTGGATCAGATAAATCTTTATAGTTCTAAACTATGAGTTATCTGATGAGACAGTGTCTCCATAAGTCTCAGAGCATGATGAAGGAGTAGCTTCTCATCTTGACCCTGTTCATGGTGCATAAGAAAATATTCTTCTCTGAAGATGATAAATAGAAACTCCTTGTCCAAAATATTGACTGAAGGCTTATGTATATACGCCATGCTCTTCCCAGATGGCAGTTATGTCAGCATTCTGTTTATGTAGGTCAGGGCTGCAAACTACAAGTTCTGGGAAGATTGTTTAGGAAGAGAACATAACGTTTGGAATTCACTAGTGGAGAATAAGTTGTCTCTGAAGCTCATAATTCTTGACACAGTCCACCTTGATTATCTGGAGGATTCAGGCTAACCATGCAGTCAGAGAGCCAGAGAACTCTGTCTATGGACACTGGGATGTAATGACTTTGATGGGTTGGGAATATTGAAAAAATTTAAAATATATGTATTTTAGAAAATAATTTTTTGAAATTTCCTGGGTAAGAGGGTCTCATGTAAAGGTGCTCAATAGGATACAAGGCTTTGGAAAATAAAAGTATCTTACTTGTTCTGTAAATTAGGTCTCTAAGCTGCAATGTTTTCATCTGTGAAACCGGAATTAAATGCTTATGTTACACATAACACAAATTTGTTGTAAAACCTGGATGTGGTCATGCAAGTAAAAGCATATAGGAAGTTCAAAGGAAATTCTTAATAGCACATACTTCCAAGACAACTGACATTTAAAAAAATGCATGTGGTTTAGGGAGAAAAGGTCAATTGGAAGATGGCCAAAGGGCTTAAAAATCAGACAAATTAAGTAGAAATTGGTGACCACTATCTCATAAAGGCAAGAGAGCTTGGTGTCCATGTAAAATTAGGGTCTTGCTCTTAAGAAAATGATGAAGGTTTTCTTTCCACTTTTTATTCAGCTTACCCAAAATGGTGCACATTCACCTTTTTCCTCCATCCTGCTTTCAACACTCACTTTTGTAACTAAAAGTAACAAATGACCCCATTTCTCCCATTAGTAATGGCCATTAGCAGGAATGTTCCACACTCAGCAGCATTAACCAAACCCTAATTAGCCAAATGCAGCCTGCCACCTCCTCCTTACAATGTGCACCTTTCTTTCCCCAGCCTGCGGTGACCCTCCTAAAAGAAACACGTGCAGAACTCCCCTCCTTTGCCCACTCTCCCTCACATCATTAATCAGTTTGCTATGCCTCATCCAAAGTGGGGAAATAAATCCAGTTTCCTGTCTCGTGCCAGCCAAAGGAACAGTGCTAAAAAGGACTTACATACCTACTCTCCTCATGTTCACGGCACATAGGCTGCTGCACCTGGAAGGGAGGCATGTTCAAGGCATGTGTCCCGGATCTAAGGTCTCCTAAGCTGTTTGTAAATTGACAGGTTCTGTGTGAGAGCCTGATGTGTCTCTGTGTAGGGCCATGTCTTAAGTAGAACAAAACAGGGAATTACCTAAACCTGAAGGGTTTGGGCCCTTCAGGATTTTATCACCTTGCAAGAAGACAGTATTGAGGGAGACTAAGGGACTTCCTCTATTAGGCAGATTTTATTTTATTTTTTATTATGTTATTTATTTTTGAGAGTTTTTGTTTTTGCATAGGGCTTATATACTCAACAGAGAAACAGAGAGAGACAGAGAGAAAGAGAGAGAGTGAGAAAGCACCCCTCCTCAGGGGTCTGACCATGCTGCAATCACGGCTTCCATTTTCCTCTCAGGATATTGGGTATGCACATACATGCACCTCGCGTGAGTTTCAAGCTGCTGGGTCTGGGACTCGAACCATGGTTGACCATGTGGGAATCCAGTGCCTTAACTACTATGCCATCTGCTAGTCCCTTTGTTTTTTAACTTATTTATATTTCTTCTAAGAGAGGGGCACCCTCTTTAAAAGACTGCAATCTTCACACTGCAGTCCACCCACAGTTTCAGCCAGCCTGGATCATGGGGACCTACTTGTGCCAGGTGTTTTGAGGGAGGCCTCAGGACACAAGTCTGGGACCTTCTCATGTGGTTCCAGTGTCACATATCATTGTGTCACTGCTGTGCCACTGCCACTGGCTGATGAATTTTTTTTAAAAAGATGGACAGAAGAGAGGCTTGAGATATCTATATATATAATTCTCACACTCCACTACATTGTCCTTGAGTTCTCTCCTGCATGAAGATGGTTGTTGTAAGAGCCTTCTGACTCACCTGCATCAACATACCTCAGGGGCTCTGGCAGGGGTCTTTCAGACCCATTGACTAGAGAAGGCCTTCTCTGAGCTCCAGGGCCCCAAGGACAAGAGACAACTTGGAGTCTTGTCTCTTTGTTTTTTCTTTGGCCTTTTTTTTTTTTTTTTTAATTTTAGGTCTGTGTGATTTCCTGGCAACTCTTCTATTGGTGAGAAAAGATGTGTGCTTGCCATTTGAGGAACAAGCAGCATGTTCTTAGAGATCCCACCAGCCCCCAATACTGTTGCAAAATATGGGTCAGCAATGGATGTCCTTTAGTGCAGGACAGACCAGACTGTTGTCAAACTTGTCCACCTTGCATTTGCTGTTTTTAGAGGCATAAATGGACAAAATTAACTTTAGTGACATTTTTCAGTCTTTTAAAGTTTGGCTTCCAGGGTGATAGTCTTCTTTTCCAGTTAGTCCTCTGCTGCCTACTTCTGTCTGCCCAGTGAAATAGAAAAGTGTGGTTCCTCCTGTGTTTCTCTTCCTGTGGTGGTACCAACATTGCATCATGGCTCAGGTCAAGTCCTGAGGTTTATCTTAGACCTCTACATCTTCTTCTTTGTCCCGGCTTGTCATTCATTAGAATCTTTTGGCTTGACTTCATTAATACCCTTCAAATCTGGTCACACATCGCCATTGTATGCCCAGTGTCTTACTCCAGGCCCTTCATGGCACTCTGAGTGCTCTCTAGTCTAAGCGCTAAACAAACTGAATTATACTTATACTTTTACATGTTTTGCTTTTCAGTAATTCCTGAAAATCCTGAGGGAGATGGCCCATGCATTATTTGCCTCTGAATCCTCAGGGCTTGGTACAGTGTTTGAAGTAAATGTTTCTTGGGTGAATAAAAAAATGAGTCTAATATATTATGTCTCGATTTAGAAAGACTTTCTCTATTTAGAGCAGGTAAGTGTTTTAGGGGGTGCTTTTTAGAACCCCCAATTCTATCTTCATCAGCTCTGGGTTCAAATGAGAGCATGTCTGTTTTATATTTTTCCAGTTCTCAACCAAAAACAAAACAAAACAAAACAAAAACCAAAAAACAAAAACCACTTCAGTAATTAATTAAACCCTCTATAGTGCAACAGGGAATAGTCTAAGTAAACAGGCATGAATGCTGCCCTAATGACCTGCAGACACCTACAATGTCACATGTCCAAGCTGGACTTTTACTTTCCCTCCAGAATCTTTTCCTTGCCTTCTATTTTGTAACCCACTGAACCCTAATACCTTAGCTGGACCAGGAGAGCCACACAAAGCCTTAGCTGGCTCACCATCCATCTTTATTTAATCAGTGAGTTCTATTGAGTCAAATTCCATAACGTCCCCTGGATCTGTCCTTTCCTACCTGGTCTAGTCCCTTTATCTAGTTCCTGTTTTCATTACTTCTGATGTGAGCACAGAGGATGGCATGTGCATTGGAGAGAATGAATGAGCAATTTGTTCTTTCTCCCATTTATAGCAACCATTTATAGTGCTCATGAGAACTAACTCTTTTCAGGAGATGTAAGACTCACTCAGTCTCGTGAGACATCATAAAACTATTCATGAGTGTTGCCTCTGTGATGTAATCACAATGAGTCGGTCACCACCCACTAGGCTTCCCTACCTCCCAACATCAAATTCCCAAACAGGAAACTGTGGGGGACAAACCATGATCCAAACCATACAAGTGTTTTGAAACTACCAAGTCAGTGGAAGCTCTTATTGAGTTTGATGCTCCTACTACATATTGTACATCTATTATCAGTCCTATTTCACCACATTTTAATTATCACTTACATGTCTATTTTTCCTGATACACTAAGAACTCCTTGATTATATGTTTTTACACTGATGCTTCAACACAGGCTTCAATAAATGTTGTTGAAGGAATGAAGGATGAGTGGCTAACTGATGAAATGGATGACCTTCCTCTCTAGGATCTTTTTAACCCATTCACTCCAAGGCCTGACCTCGGAATGTGAAGCTGTGGGAAGGAAAGAGGGATATACATTCATTTCTAAAATAGGATCTGCATGGCAACAGATGGGTTATACGCTGTAATAGATGGATATTAATGATGGAACCAGAATCCAAACCACTGATTGTTTTGACTATAAAACTTGAGGGCCAGCAGAAACACAGTTTATCTTATTGGGGAAGAATGATACTTTTGGTGAGACAATAGACTTAAAAAATGATAGGCGATAGCCAAAATCCACTCTTCTATTTTGAAGTATACAATAAATTGTCCATTTATCATTTTCTATTGTGCTAGAACTCATTCCAGTGTAATGATGAATGCTTGAGAGGGTGGATATGTTTATCATCCTGATTTGGTCAATACATAATAGATATGTGTTTTGAAAATCAGGGCCAGCCAGTGGTGTGGTGGGTAAGGCAGCTGGGTCCCACATCACTGACTGCATGGTTTGAATTTTCACTCGGAGGCTTGAAAAACACTATGAGAATGTGTGGGGTGGTCCAAAATTCTGTAAGTGGAAATAGAGGAATAAGAATTGTAGTATGACCATCCCCATGGGGAATGCTTCCTTATTTCCCCTCTCTCACTCACTTTCAGTGAGCACATGCACCATTTAGCAAATTAAAAACAAAAAACAAAGCTAAAACAACAATATACACTGTACCTCTTAATAGCATAACTATTGTATGAAAATTAGAACTATTATGAATAAATTAGAAATAATAAAATGATTTTTAAAATTAAGGACCAATGGAGTAGGTTATATTTCATATATCAAGAAAAATGAATGTATGTCAAATAATAGAGGAAATTGAGGCCTAGAAAGCAGGAAGGACTTACCTAAGTCACATAGCAAATTGATGATATAACCAGGTCTAGAAACGAGGTCGTTGTGTTCTGTTTTGTTACTATACATAGTTGTTTACTTTTATTTTATTTCATTTCTCACAGTCAGTCCACCTTTCTCATTTGCCAGAATTCAATAACAAAACATTTCTGAAAACTAGCTTTATAATAAGCCTTGGTCAGGCACTGCAGAAGCAAAGGCAGGACGACAGTGCTAGGTTAGCAAAACACTAGCTTTTCTTTCTCTATCCTCCCTAGACAAGGGATAGCTTGCTCCCAGAGGGTAGGCGGAGGTCAGAACATGCCTGTCCAGGAACATGGCCCTTTGCATTCTGCACCTTGTGATTATGCATGTATTCTGAGGCTCAGTGTCACTTTCTGCAGCGCCCATTGATAAACAGTATGCAGAGAATGGACAAGAATGATTATAAAAAGGGAGAAAATGTCCAGATGTTAGTAGCTCATAATGTTTTAATTTAGAATAATGCTTTTACCCAACGCCATCACCAAAGGTTTGTCTTTGGTTTATTTGTGTTATCACAACAGTGACGATGGAGTTAAATGCAGCCTTTGAAAAGAGGATTTTTGCTTGTTTCATTTATATTCTACTGTTCTTTCATGAAACATTTCTAAATATCCATGGGGCGCAATTCTTACAAAAATAAATCAGATAAACCTAGGGTTTTTGCCAAGTCAAATATCTACAGTTTCTGGCAATTATGTAATTTCCAACTCTGCTGCAGTGACTATTGCTGATAAGTCAATCGTCATGAAGAGAAATGTTCCAGACCAATCTTTATTAGTGTGTCCTTCACTGATATATGCAAAGTCTTTTTCTTTTTTAAAAAAAGCAGAGTTGTAACTTTTTTTTTTGGTCCCTAGCGAATGGCTTCTCATCATAACAATTTATATCTGGAGAATGTCATAGTAAAATGTGAAAATGGTAAATTAAAACCGGCAAAATTGGGTTCTGCTGTTATTAATAAAAACTGCTCTGGTTTTCACCTTTTTGTTATGATGGCACTGTCTTACACTGCAACTTCGCAATGATGTCTTTCTGGCGTCACAAGTTGATCTGACCCAGACAAAAGCAATATTTAGAAAGTTACTTTGTGGAACTTCTTTGGGTAGAAAGAACCTGAGAATCATGTGCTAATTTAAATGCCTCCTTAGAGCTGAGGTTAAACACATGGATTGGAAAGGGCTTTTATGGGGAGAGGAACTCTGCTATTTCTTAGGAGTGATATAAAATAAACAAACTGAAAATACCAGCATGCTATATATATTTTTTTAGAATCACATCTGTTTGGTACACATATGTGTTGTTTAAAATTCTTATAGTAAAATGAAAGCATTATTTTCAAATCATAATTTTTGCCATATTTTAGCAGGAATCCCATAAGACAAACTCTTCTCTGTAGTTAGAACTCATGATGGTATGAGCTTGCCTTTATTGGAGTTGTTGTAGTTTGTACAGTTTTTGCTCACATTGTCTCATTCATTTCTTGTAATAGGCATAGGAGGAAAGCACGTTTATTTTTTTCTCTTTAAATATTGACTGTAATTTATGATTTATATATACTCATTACACATTTTTGTAGGGTACAGAATGGTCTTTAAAAGCATGTATATGACACATAATTAATTGAGGATATAAACATATTCACCACCTTCAATATTTAACATTATATTATGTTGTGAACATTTGAAACCCATTCCACTGGTTATTTTGCAAGTATGTACCAATTTGTCTATGATGTTCTTTACTGTAAGTTACAGTCCAGGGACCAGCAGTTGGCATAATGGCTATGTCACTGGACTCCCATGTAGTCGACCGCGGTTCGAGTCCCGGACCCGGTGGCTAAACTCACCAGGTGTGCGTGCCCAAGATCCCAAGAGAAGAATGGAGGAGAGGGGTTGTGGCATGGCCATCCCCTCTGGGGGATGGTTACTTGCTTTCTCTCTCTCTGTCTTTCTGGTGAGTGCACTCACTCTATAGCAAAAACCTCTCAAAAAATAATAAAATAAAATTCATTCCAAAGAAAGACTCAGGTACTTATAACATTTTGGACCTTCTGTCTATTATCTAGTTTTATACAATGAGTAATAGTTATAATAAATATAAAAAGAGAAAACTGTCTATCAAATAATCTATGGATTTATATTTAGACCTTCTTGTGCATAAAACAATTGAATCTGCATTTTTAGCCTTATAGTTGGAAAATTTAATCCTGACATTCAATGTTATTATCAAATGTGTGGACTTACCCTTTTATTCTAGTTGCTTTGTGTTGTCTTACTTCTATTTGTCTCCCTTTAGCTTCCCTGGTGTCATGGTCCCCTAAGTATTTCCTGAAGAGCCAGTTTTATTTTGGTGAATTCTTTCAGCATTTGCTTATCTGGGAATGATTATATTTCTCCTTCCTATTTGAAAGGTAATCTTGCCGGGTATAGTACACTTGGCTGAAATTGCTTTTCTTTCAGAGTTTTAAATATGTCTTCCCATTCTTTCCTTGCGTGCGTTGTTTCTATTGAAAGATATGATGTTAATCTAGTGTGTATACTTGTAACTAACTAGGCATTTCTCTCTTGCCATTTTTTAGAATATTGTCTTTGTCTTTGATTTTTACCAATTTGGCTATGATAAACCTTGGAGATCTTATGTTATATCTACTTGATGTCCTTTGTGTTTCCTGGATTTGGATGTCTACATGCCTCTCTAAATTTGAAAAGTTTCAGCTAATATACTATAAAAGATGTTTTCTATGCCTTCATATGTCTCTTCACCTTCTGGAATACCAATTATGTGGATATTTGGCTGTTTAAAGTTATCTAGAATTTCTCATATATTGTCCTCATTTTTAATGGTTCTTTCTCTTCTTTTTCTAAGGTTGTTTTTTCTTTGTTTGTTTGTTTGTGTTTTTCATAGGGAGTGTGTGCTCACTGGAGAGACAGTGAGAGGGAAAGTGAGAAATCATCCCACAGCAGGGATGGCCGTGCTGCAATCCCTTGTCCTCCATTCTTCTTCTGGAATTTGGTCACATACCTACATGCACCTAGTGTGAGTTTCAAGCTATCAGGTGTAGGACTTGAATCATAGTCAGTCATGTGGGAGACCATAACCTTAACTGCCATGCCACTGCTTCCCTTTATATTTATTCTTCTGTTTTGTTCAGTTGCTTGGATTAAATTGGAGACTTTATTTTCAAGGTTAGAGATTCTTTTTCTTCTGCATGTTCTAATCTGTTGTTGATACTTCTGGGGAAGTTTTGATATCCTGCATTGTTTTCTTTATCTCCAGAAATTCTGTTAGATTCTTCTTCAGTGTATCTATCTCTTTATGGAGTTCCTCCTTCAAGTCATGGAAAGTGTTTCTCATATTCTGGAATTGGTTGTCTCTTTTTTCTTGAATCTCATTGAGTTTTGTTACATTAAAGACTCTGAATTTTTTTCTGTCATTTCTGTGACCCATTGTGTTGTATCCATTGTTGGTGAGGAACATACTCCTGTGAAATAGGAAGAAGTGAGTATATCACCAGATGACTAAAAATCAGAGAACCCTAAGAAATAGGAGAAAAATCAGGAAATACCTCCTTTTACAGACCTTTTCCCATCTATATCCCTGTATAGCCCTAGATAAAACCAAAAGAAGCAGGGATTCCAAGTATCCACACTAATTCTAAATGAAATATGTGGAAGCTTTTCAATCTTCTCCCTCTCTGACACAGCCCCAGCTGCATTACTACACCAGTAAAAGAAACAGAAAAGAACAAGAATATTCTAGGCATATGGCTTTCCAGAAAAAGAAGACAGTTAAATATAAGGTCTTTAGATAGAAACATCTGTTGAAGTGACCAATAAAGCAAGTGGGAGGTGAATGGCATCCAGGAGAGAGGCAGAGAGCAGATTATGTAGAAAGTAATAAACCTGTTTCTACTCTACATATGAAGCTCTGTTATTGAAGTATTGGGAAAGAGGATCGGCATGAAATCATTTATGTTTTAGAAATATCACTCTACTCCGTGAAGAAAATCATCTGAATTAAGAATCCCCACATAAGGAAGTTATTATATTAATTAAAAGGTAATAGTGGATTGAAGTAAGATAATAGAAATAGAGAAAATGTTGGGGCCAAAAATTCTCAACAAGATACTTGCTAACTGTATTCAATGGCATATAAAAAAGTTATTCATCATGACCAGGTAGGCTTTATTCCAGGGATGCAAGAATGGTTCAACACATGCAAAAACATAAGTGTAATACACGATATTAACGGAAAGAAAGTTTAAAAACCATATGATCATTTCAATTGATGTGAAAAAGCATTTGAAAAAATATACATTCCTTTATGATTAAGACATTCAGAAAAATTGTCATAGAAGGATCATTTCTCAGCATAATAAAAGCTATCTATGAAAAACCTATACAGCTAACATTGTAAACTAGTACAAGACAAGGCTACCCATTTCTCTGCTCCTATTCAATGTAGTACTGGAAGTCTTAGCCAATGCAATCAGACAAGAGAAAGAATTAAAAAAGCATTCCAACAGGGAAAGAAGAGCTGAAATTACCTCTGTTTGCAGATGACATGATTATATACATAGAAGACCCAATGGTATCCATGAAAAACTTCTTGAAGTAATAAATGCATATACTAAAGTGGCAAGATACAGAATTAATTTACAGAAATATATAGCATTTCTATATACAAAAAACAAGTGGACAGAGACAGAACTGAAGAAAGTTATCCTGTTTACCATAGCCACAAGGAGTATAAGATACCTAGGAATAAAACTAACCAAAGAAGTCAAAAACCTCTATGAGGAAAACTATGAAAACCATAAAAAGGAAATTGAAAAGGTCACAAAAAAGTGAAGGACATCCCTTGTTGCAGGATTGGGAGAATTAATATAATCAAAATGGCAATCTTACCCAAATTAATCTGCATATTTAATGCAATCCCTATAAATTTACAAGAGACATTCTTCATAGATCTAGAAAAGACAATCATAGAATTTGTCTGGAATCATAAAAGACCCTGTATTGCCAAAGCCATTCTGTGCAAGAATTGTGGAGTGGCAACTCACTTCCTGATCCCAAAATATATTACAAAGCTGTGATAATCAATACAGCATGGTATTGGTACAAAAACAAACAGGACCAATGGAATAGAGTAGAGACCCCAGAAATAAACTCCCAAACGTACATGCAACTGATCTTTGACAAAGGGTACCAGTCAATCCAGGGAGAAAAAAAAAAAAAACTCTTCAGCAATTGGTGTTGAAAATCCTGGGTATCCACATACAGAAAGATGAATCTGAACCTCTATTTGTCACCATTAACAAAAATCAACTCAAACTGGATGAATGATCTAAACCTAAGACTACAAACTATAAAACTACTGGTGGAAAAACACTGAGGAAACTCTGGGAGACATTGGAGTAGGCCAAGACTTCTTAAGCAAGACCCCCAAAGCAGAGGCAATAATTCTCAAAATAGGCAGGTGGGATTACATCAAATTAAGAAGTTTCTGCACAGCAAAGGACACCATAATTGATGTGAATCAACATCCCTTGGAATGGGAGAGAATTTTTGAACTGTGCCTCAAATAAGGGGCTGTTAACCAGGATACACAGAGAACTCAAGCGGCTTACCTGGAAGAAACTGATCAACCCAATTAAAAGATGGAAAAATGAGCAGAATAAACAACTCTCTAAGGAAGACATATGAACAGCCAAAAAGCATATGAAAAAATGCTCAATATCCCTCATCATAAGGGAGATGCAGATCAGAACCACGATGAAATACCACCTAATTCCAGTCAGAATGGCGAAGATCAAAAAAAAAAAAAAATGATAAGTGCTAGAGGCAATGTGGTGAAAGGGGAACACTCCTACATTGTTGGTAGGAATGTGAATTGGTCCAACCATTGTGGAGAACAATATGGAGATTTCTCAAAGACCTTCAAATAGAAATACTATATGATCCAGCAATTCCACTCCATGGAATATTATTCAGCCATAAAAAAACAAGGCCCTGGAATTTGATAAAAAGTGTATGAATATGGAAGATTTGTTTCTGAGTGAAGCAAGTCAGGCTATGAAAGAGAGACATTGTAGGTCTCCACTTAACATATACTGACTGTCCGTACCCTGTGATAGAGACTGAAAGACTGGAGGACATAAAAGCAGCATTAAAAATTGTTATGGACACTAGAGACAAAGTGAAAGAAGAATATGGGAGGGGAAGAGTACAGAAAAGGAAATTTTGGGGAAAAAAATAAGAGGTAAGATGATCGTGGGACACAGATATGGTTTATTATCTGTTGATGAGGATGTGTATAGTATTCTCAACTGAAGTGAAGTGTATATCACAGTAGGTAAAGTCTCTTTACAATCTAAATGATGTATAGCTATTGAATGTCTAACTAATAATAATAAAGAAAAAAGAATGAAAAAGTTGGGGCCAGCAGGTGGCATAGTGGCTAAGGTGCTGGACTCCCACATGGCTGACCACAATTCAAGTCCTGGACATGACAGCTTGGAAAATAATGCCTGGTGTGTCTGCATTTGTGCCCAAAATCCCAGGAGAAGAATGGAGGAAAAGGGATTGCAGAGCATGGCCATTGTCCCCAAAGGGTGAATTTTTAAAAATGCTTAATTCCAATTTAATTAATATAGTACTTGCAGGTATGGAAGAGGACAAGCATTAGTAAACATAGTGCAGATGGCCCCATAAGATACAAGGATATTATGGGAACATACAATAGAATTTCTGTTGTTAAATGCCTTCTCCTTCTTTGGGATATGATGCATAACTTCATCCTTTTATCTGTCCTTGAAAAATGCTTCCAAGAGTTTCACTTATAACCTGACTAGGAAACCCTAGTTTAATATCTCCTCTCCTTTCTTGGTTAACTAGTTCTTTTAAAAACCTTTTACAGGTGGAAACACTGCATGATTTTGAGGCAGAAATTACAGATGAACTCACTTTACAAAGGGGCATTGTGGTGCTGTTGGTCCCCTCAGATTCAGAATCTGACCAGGTAAGAGATAACATTAGAAGGTGCTTCAGGCCACACTAATTGTTCCCAGGGGTCAGTTATATGCAGTGACTTCATGAAGATTTTTCTGTTTTCCTGAGAATGATTTTTCACTTTCCCTCTCATTATCTCCTCCTGTTTCCCTCTGGGAAGCACATGTGTGCTACGGCAAAAACTTTTAAAAAAAGGAAAAAAAAATAAATAGAAAAATGGTGATTTGTTATAATTTGTGGATGGATTTGATATAGCCTGTGAAGGAAATGGGATGGGGAGGTAAACTGCAAAGTTTTACTTAATGAGCTAAGCTTGTAGATTTCACATATGAGTGAGAAAATGTGGTATCTATCCTGAATTAATGGCTGACCCCGTTGCTCCAGAATTAAGGGAGCCAGATCCCACATGGCCAATCGTACTTTGAATTCCAACCCAGGAAGATTGAAAAACACATCTGGTGCATGTGTGAGAGTGAATGCTCAAAATAACGAAAGGAAGGAGGAATGGAGTAAAAAGGATTGTGGTGTGACCACACCCCAATGGGAGAGGGGCTGCTTTCTCTCTCTCTGGCAAACAAATACACCATCTGGCAATAAAAAAGCAAATTTTTTTACTTAAGATACTGAGTATATAGAATTGCCATGTTTTGAGATAAGGAATATTGAAGATTGTGTAGATTTTCAGGTATTAGATATCAGAATTCTCTTTTCAACTTGTTAAATTTGAGGTGCCAATTCAACATCCATGTGTATATGCTGTGTGGAGGTTTGGATCCATGAGTTTGGAGTTAAAGACAGATTTTGGACCTGAAGATGGATAGATAGCATTTAAACCCACATATTCACATAGGGTATGAATATAGAAAGATTAAATAAATTTTGACATATGTTTACAGTGTGTAATGATCAAATCAGGTAATCATCACATTTATCACCTAAAACATTTATCATTTCTTTTTGTTGGGAACATTCAAATCCAGTCTTCTAGCTTTTTTGAATACACAATAAATTATTGTTACACATAATTGCCCTAAAGTGTATTGAACTCTAGAAATTATTCTTAGGTACCTAGTTGTAATTTTGTATCCATTAACCAAAGTCTATTTCCTTACCCTCTACACTTTTAAGTTTCTAGTAACCCCTATTCTGATCTCTGCTTTCATGAAATCAACTTTTAGCTTCCACATATGGGCGAGAGTATGTGGTACCCATCTTCCTGTTTCCTGTACCTGACTTATTTCAGTTAATGGGTCTTCCAGATTCATCCACGTTGCCATGAATGATAGGATTTCATGCTTTTGTATGACCTAGTAGTATTTCATTGTGTATTTCTGCCACATTTTCTTTACCCGTATGATTCCTTTTCTTTATTGTTTTGATCTTATTTTCCCATTCTCATGTTAAAATGAGGATATTGGTACACAGTTGTTTGTATCACTGAGTATTTTCTTTGGCTATATTTCTAAGAGTGCAGGTTCCTGACTTATTGATCAAAATATTTTTAAGACATGAGATATTTGTTGCCAATACTATTAGGTGGAAACCCATGTGTTCATGTGTTGGGTTCTTTCTGGAGGAACCCTCTTGCCTCTCTATTTCACTTCTTTTCATAGGTATAGATGTGACTTACCTGATGGATAAATTTAGAAGGTTTGATTTAGTTCCTTCTGGATTCTATTTCTTTCAGGTAAAATTGCCCCATAAAATGTACCACTGGGTTTTTTTTTTTTTTTTTTTTTTTTTTTTTTTGTCATCTGGGTAGATTTCCAGAATAGATTCTGGATGGATGGACACCTGCAATTGTGCATTTGCCAACAGGTTGTAGAAAACTGAAGAAAAGGGGTCAGCAAGTGGCAAGAGGTTAAGGCAACAGGATCCCATATGGCTGACTGTGCAATTTGGGCCCTGGTTCTGGTGGCTTGAAAATCATGTCAGGCATCTGCTGTTTGCTCTTCACCTGTCTAACATTCATATCTAATTCTTGACTAGTTTTGCATTGAAATTGAGGAGAAATTTCTAATGTATAATACATCCCAATAAATCTTAGCTATTCTTAGCATCTCAGGCAAATGAGCAAATACAGATAGCTATGTCAGCTTGCTTTGTAGAAATTAGTGCAAAAATTTGGTAGAATGCCAACTGGTAATGATATCAGACTATGAGAACAAAACAAACTGCATATTTCTTAAATTTATGAGATTATTTTTTAAGGAAGGCAGTGAATGTACTGGCTGGCATCAGCCTGTGGAATAGGAAAAATCAGTCTTGGAAGGCAGCCAGAATTATGATTCAAGTATATGCTTGATGGCAAAGGTAGAGTATGGGGCACCCATTTTTACTGGCATGCCCACCTGTGTGGATGAGTTTTGAGAGCCACCCCTAGGTTCTAAAATACTTAAAGCACATGGCATGTATTTGGGCAGTAGTAAATAATGGTTATCAAAGTGATTCAGAGCAGATCTGAAACACAACAAAACAATTGTTAAAGCGGCCTCATACTGGGTTATGGATTCAAAGCCTTGTGGATAATTTGGATGAACAGTCATCGACTCTATAGCCCTGCATAGCACCTTCCTATTCAGAAGAGTCAGGAGGAATCCCTGTAATGTCCTTAATCACCTGAGAAACATCCTTAGGGTCACTGTATTATGTTTACAAAAGCAGAAGATAGTGTGGGGACGCATTAAAAAAACAAACAAACAAAAAAACCCCCACAAAACCAAAGTGACCCCTGTTGTCAGGAGTCTCACTTCATCAGAAAGTTAAATTAATGTTAATTATATTTGTAGATAGAACTATTAAAGAGGTATTTTATGTAAATCTAAGTCATTAGGCCCTACTCCAATTTAACTGATGTCTTTGTAAGATGAGATTAGGACACAGACACACACCAAGGCCAAGTGAGGACAGAGGGAGAAAACTGCCATCTACAAGCCAAAGAGAGAGGTTTCAGAAGAAACCAGCCTTGCTGATACCTTGATATTGGATTTCTAGCCTCCTAAGTTGTGAGAAAATACATTTCTGTTGTTTAAGTCACCCAGTTTGTGCTGTTTTGTTATGGCAACTCTAGAAAACCAATTCACTTCAATAGATGCAGAAGGGGGGTTATTGCATCATGACAAGATTGCATGCTATCTTGGATAGCTTCCAAGACTGCAAGTGTGAGGAAAAAAATGGGTTTATTCTGAATGTGAAGAGCCTGCGGAATGCTGTGTCCTGAGGAACCCTTTCTAAAGAACTGGGTTGACTCCATGTGAGTAGTTCACAGTGGCCACTCCCTCCTTATCCTCAGCCTTACACTTTGTTGACTTGCATTTCAATCTGTTACAAACTCATTATAACCATACCTCCTGCTGCCTTTTCAGATCTCATTCCTAGTAGGGGTAACCACTGACTACAGGTGGTGGCTGTTTTCTAACTGTGCCACCTACTGATCCCTTCGTAAATTCATGCTTAATCACCTGCTACTCAGAAATGCTGAGTTGTTCAAATAAACATTGCTGGGAAAAGTAAAATCAACAACTTAGGCCTGTGTGTTAACAGCCCCCAAACCTACCCCAAGGAAGAGTAGTCTTTTGGTCTCAGTTCTGCTGTTACTATACCTGACCAGTCATTGCTTCTCCGTACTCTTCACCCTGATCCTTAGTGGCTTTGCCACTTCTTCCCTGGGATTCACGTAGAATAGATCCTATGCTTAATTTTAACCTGCTATACACTATTACATTGCAAATATTTATTTGAAAGTCTTCTTTGCTATATTGGAAGTTCGTTTAACTTGTGGGCTGTCTGATTCATCTCTTCATCACTATCATATCACTATCATGGTGCCTGCCTGAGTGGGTGCCAAAAACGGAGCCGTGAGATACAGCTCTTCATCCAAAGAAAATGGTGTTTAACATAGTGTTGATCAAGAACACATTCTCACAGGCTTTGCCCTATTTAAGTTTTCGTTAGGTCACTTCTATCAACAAATATGTGTCAAGTGCTGCATCAAATTTTAGGGATAAAATGGTAAATATGACTCAAACATTACTCCCAGGAGCTTCCAGTCATGAAGAGGGAATGGTAAGTACATGTATGACTGTTACACAGTCTGTGTCCATGGTAAGAGGAGTAGTAGCAGCCCCCAAACCTACCCCAAGGAAGAGTAAGGGGGCTAGTCTTCTGGCCTCAGTTCTGTTGTTAGTATCCCTGACCAGTCATTGCTTCTCCACATTCTCTACCCTGATCCTGGGTGGCTTTGCTACTTCTTCTCTGAGAGTCCATAGGTGACAAAGAGAGGATGAGGTCCACAGGGATGGCCAGAGAAAGGTTTCCTAGAGAAAATGACATTGGGGTAGATGAGTGGGTAATATATTAGTTTGCTAGGTCTTCATAACAAAGTGCCACAAGCAGAGGGCCTTAAAAAGTAGAAATGTATTGTCTCACAGTTGTGAAAGTTGGAAACTTGAGATCCAGGAGTAAGCAGGGTTGGTTCCTTCTGCAGGCTGAGAAAAAATATGTTCCATGCCACTCACCTTCTGGTTTGCTGGTAGTCTTTGGCATCCCTTGACTTGTAAGATCATCACCCAAGTCTCTGCTTTTATCTTCACATGGTATTTTCTGTGTGTGCACATTCCCCTGTCTGAATTCCTCTTTTACTAAGGACGTAAGTCCTATTGGAGTAGGGGCTCATCTTACTTCAGTTTGACCTCATCTTAACTGCAACTACCTATTTCCAAATTAGATCACATTCCAAGGTAGTAGAGGTTAGAACTTCAACTGTGTATTTGGGGGCCAGGGGTGGAATTCAACTCATACCAACCAGATAAGATTTCAGGAGGCAGAGAATGGGGGAAGAAAATAAGAGGAAAAACTCTCCAGGAAGCAAAACTTAATGTTTTACTGATTTAGTTCTCTGCTAAAAATGTTCTTTCTCTCTGCCTCCTTCTTCCTATCTCAGCACAGTTATTTGAATCCTGTGTGAATGTGACATTAGGAGGTCTTCCCTTTAGGGTAATCCAGACCCTATGCTTTAGAAACCACACTGGCATCCTTAGCCATGCTTTTCCCTACAAGGTGAAAGATAAGTAAGACCAAAAGGCACATGTCCTTCCTGAGCCCACACCATACTATTTTCTGCATTTTACAGAATGCTTCAAATGTCTGAAACTTCAGAAGTCTAAGACCCAAGATAGTATGAGGATATCTCTAGAGCTTGCTTGGAGAACCTTCTCAGGTCAGTCCTTTAAAAACAGACCATACAGCCAGAGGGAACCTCCATAGAAGATGGTGGTAGAGATAATTTTCTCACTAATTTGAATTAAAACATTTTGTAATTATTTTTACTCTGATAGTTCTTTTGGCTGAAATATGAACCTCTGACTGACTTGTGTAGCCAGTATTTCTCATATGTATTAAATACAGCTATTTGTATGACTATTGAATTCTTAATTTTAGCAAAATTATTTGCCTTGTTTCGACCCTTTTCTTGGATAATTTCCTCCAAAATTCTCCATAAAGGAAGGTGATTTCTTTTCTGTCAATTGTATTACTTTTTATGGATCCTTCCAAAACTGAAAACTTTGTTTCCATTAGGATTCCTCCTTTTTTTAAAAAAAAAAAAAAAAAAAAAAAAAAAAAAAAAAAAAAAAAAAAACTGACTTATGCTTACTATTTTAAAAGATTATTTAATTTAATTAATTAATTTATTATTATTATTTTAATTTGCTATAGGGCATGTGTGCTCACCACAGAGAGACAAAGAGAAAGAGAGAGAGAATGGGAAAGTGAGAAAGCAAGCTACTGGATCTGGGACTTGAACTGTGGTTGGCCATGTGGGAGTCCAGCATCTTAACCACCAAGCTCCCTGCTGGCCCTGTGTTTATTATTATTATTTTAGTAAGACCATTTTATGGCATGTTGTAGCCTCTTTCATCCTTAACCTTCAATATTCCAGGATATCAGGTCCTGACAATTATTCTTTATTTTCCAGGTAGTGTTCCTTTATCTTCTTTTCTGCCAACCTGCCATCCATGTGCATTAGCCATTTGTTATGGGCTGCACTGTGTCCCCCAAAATTCATACATTGACACTCTAAGTGTGATTGTATTTGGAGACAGGTCCTCTCTAAGGAGGTATTAAGGTTAGGTGAAGTTATGAGGATGGGGTCCTACTTCAGTAAGACTGGTGTCCTAGAATAGGAAGAGACACAAAGTCTCTCTATTTCTCTCTGCCTGGGCACAATAGAGATACATTAGGAAGGTAAGTGTCTGAAAACCAAGGAGAAAGATCTCACAAGAGACCAACCCCACTGGCATTTTGTCTTGGACTTCCTCCTTTCAAAATCTCTGAGGTTTAAACCACCCAGACTGTGGTATTTTGTCACAACAGCTCAAGCACACTAATATACTACCTGTTCATTGTGTGTTTGAAGGCAGCAGTTGGCATTGTGCCAGACCGTCCTGCACAGGTGTGCACAGTTGGCACAGGTATGGTGTTAGTTTAATCTCACTGTTTAGCGACTGACCACAGACTTAGTGGTACTAAGTTGTCTCACGGTTTTCATGGGTCAAGAGTGTAGGCATAGCTTGACTGAATACTCTGTTCAGTCTCACAAGGCTGTAATCAAGTGTTGGCTGGAATTATAGTCAGATCCGAGGTAAAGAGTCCTCCTCCAAGCTCACATGAGTATTGGCAGGATTCACTTCCTTGCAGCTGCAGAACTCATGGTGGCTCTTTCCATCTCAGCCAGAGAATATCTGCAACTTCCATCTCTTATTAAGAGCTACTCCAATTAGGTCAGGCCCACTCACTATAATCTTCCTTTTGATTGATTCATAGTCAGTCAGTTAAGACCATTAATTATGTCTGTAAAAGATCCCTTCACCTTTGGAAACTGTCATGTGTAAAGTCTTTACCAAACTCAAAGGAAAGAGATTATACAAAATCTGGAAGAAAGAATCTTATAGGGCGCCCTAGGTATCTGTCTAGTGTGGATATGATTTCTTGATCAGTTTAGTACTAAAGGCTATGCATGCAGCTTTTAATATAGTACCTCCTGGATTAAAGCTAAAACAGGGTACTAATAAAAATATGGCAATGTACAGCAATAGCACTGAGAGCTATCAGAATGGTACAGATAATCGAGGTAGGAGTTCTGAGAAGCTATCTGTTGGTCAGACTGAGGCTTCTAGGAGAACCTAAAATATTACCTGGACCTAAAAATGAGCTGACTTTAAACTATGAAAGAGAATATGTGCACTAGTATAATAACATTTATTTTACTTCATAATTTTATTTAGAACATCTCATTGAGTTGAGTTATATGTTGCTAATCAGTCATTTACCATAGCATTTTTAATTACTTACTTACCATTCATGAGTCTATAATGCAGACTTTTAAGCCTGTTAACTTGATTGGGAAGGTTCCATTGAGAGAGAGATGAGTGTATCTAGTTTACCATTATCTATTTAGACTTTAATTCATGGGGCAAGCTGATCATTTCTTCTTTTAACTCAAAATGACTACTTGTAATCTGAGGTTTTACATGAAGTGATTTATAAGGTTCTTTTCCTGACTTTCCCATTGCCTAGATTTCATTGACATCCCAGGACAAGTTAGTGTGTCAGTTAATTTTCTCCTGCTATAACAGAATACCAAAGTCTGGGTAATTTATAAAAAATAGAAGTCTATTTGGCTCATAGTTTAGGAAGCTGTGAAGTCCAAGAGCATGGTGGTAGCATCTGGCAGAAAAGCCAGCAACCCCACAAGATACAGTATACCAGAAATAAACTTCTTTATAACAGCATGGTCTGACTAATCACTAATCCTCTCCCACATTATGATACTAATTCACCACTTTTTTTTTTTTTTTTTTTTTTTTTTTGGAGAGATTTTTCGCTATAGGGCGCGTGCGCTCGCCAGACAGACAGAGAGAGACAGAGAGACAGAAAGCGAGAAATCACCCCCCAGGGGGGATGGCCACGCCGCAATCCCTTCTCCTCCATTCTCCTCTCGGGATCTTGGGCACGCACGCACATGCGCCCGGCGTGAGTTTTTAAGCCACCGGGTCCAGGACGCGAACCACGGTCGACTACGTGGGAGTCCAGCAACATAGCCATTACGCTAATTGCTGGTCCCCACCACTTTTTATTAGGCCCCACCTCCCAACACTATTGCATTGGGGATTAACTTTTGAATGACTGAATTTGAGGAAAACATTAAAACCACAACAGTTAGGTTTCCTAAATACATTTATACAGTATTTGCGATTTTACTTCAGAGCCCTCATCTAGCTTATAATTACTTGTTGAACGTTTATTTCCACTAGATTCTGGAATGGAATATGACCATGGAATACATCTTAATCACCACTAATCCTTGCTCCTAGCATGGTGGTCGATACATGATAAGTGCTTAATAATTATTTATATACAAAATGAATAATGATTTATGATCCTGTCAAATGCAGATGCTCTTCTATATGCTCAATCAACATTTAAAATAATTACACAATGATGAGACATTTTTAAACATAATTTGACCAGCTAGATATTATAACTATATAACTATAACTGTTATATTGATCATGTTTTCTCTGATGAGCTGGAGACAACTAATGGTAGCCCAATCTATGGACTACACTGAAGTAGAAGATTTGGGGCCAAGCTGAGTTCTAATGGGTGTTAATTCAGGATAGTCAAAGCAACCATATTACAAGAAAAGCACTGTTGAAAGAAACCAAGGTTGAATTATTGAAAAATGATAGAGTAGTGAGTGACAAATTCAGGAGGCAAGGTATGGATGAAGATGGGAAAATAGGCAGTGAATTTAAGAGACAAATGTTGGAAAGTAACATGCAACCAGCTACAAGGACGGGATCCAGGTGTCTGATTCAGAACCAAGCTGGTGAAAAATAAAAATGTGGTTGTTCTCCTGTTTACATTATAGCTGATGTGTCTACAGGCAGATGAAAAAGGGTGGATTTGATGAACTAAGGCATTACACAAGGTGGGGAGGTTTTATGACTTAAATGGACCCTTCTGTGGATTTATGGAATAATATTATCTGATATTTATGGTGCTCAGCTTAAAAATGGGTTTTAATGAGATAATTCATTCATAATTAGTTTTTGTTTCAAATTCTGTTTTAATTAGAAACTAAAACATGAATCTAGTATTATGTGAAGGCTGATTAGATTTTCAAGATAATTCAAGAGTACTACTGAATGTGTATTTTACTAAGGATATTATAGAAATGTTTACATAACTGCTTTTTGGAAAATCAAGTGAATTTTATCTTTCTTTTCAGATTGCTTTATAGAAAATAGCTCTAATATTTTTATTATGATTACTAGTTTCTAGGTTATAAATAAATACTTCTGGTCATTTACTTCATGCTGTTTTGCTTAAAATCATAGATATATATGATTTTTTAATTTCTCATTTTGTGGAAGTAAATGCATTACTTTCCATTTTAAGTCTCCATTTGGTATTAAAATTAGAACAAATTTTTAAAATCCTGTAGTTTTTATCTTGAATAAACATTGCAAAATGTCCAGTGAATAATTTGGCTTATCTTTAGTTTTGGAAAGTCATCAACATGTTTTTCTCCCTCATTTAATGCTTCAGTTTCACATTTATTTTTATTTTTATAATTGGTAAAATTACTTCATTAGGCATCTCTTTCTCCAAATACACAAGTTAAATCTTGTAGTGGGTTATTTTATACTGCACAAATTCTGTGCTTTCATATTCAGGAGAATTATATACGCAGGTATGGTAAGTTTGGTCTTAACTTAAATTATTATCAGACTCTGGGACCAGCAATTGGCGTAATGGCTATGTTGCTGGACTCCCATGTAGTTGACCATGGTTCGAGTTCCAGACCCAGTGGCTTAAACTCACACCAGATGCGTGTGTGTGTGTGCCCAGGATCCCGAGAGGAGAATGGAGGGGAAGGGATTGCGGTGTGGCCATCCCCCCGGGGGGTGATTCTCGCTTTCTGTTTCTCTGCCTCTCTCTGTCTTTCTGGCGAGCGCACACACCCTATAGCAGAAACCTCTCAAAAAAAAAAAAATTATTATCGGACTCTATCAGTTTTAAGACTGTAAAGAAGCTTTTGAAGTTATCCTATTCTTACCCTTTCAACTAGCATCTGGGGAAAAAGAAACCCAGAACAGGTGAATATGTCCAACAATACACAAGTTAAAGCTGAGATATAACCAGAACTCTGATGTCCCTATTCAGTGACTCTTTTTTTATACCTTGCTACTTTGTTCATAGGATTCACTTTTAGGTTCTAGGCTAGCCTTCTTTTCTATGCCCAAAGAAGTACCTCATGTAGTTTTATGCAAAATAATAATAATAATAATAATAATTTTTTAAAATAGTCAATTAAATTCGCTAAAGGGATTAGCAGACTTATTAGATGGAAAGGGACACGAGATCATGTATTTCTTCTTAAAATTTAAACAAGTTAATTTGTGATAATACTGCTTTTTAAGGGACCAGCAGTTGGCGTAATGGCTATGTTGCTGGAACCCCATGTAGTCTACCGTGGTTCGAGTCCCAGACATGGTGGCTTAAACTCACGCAGGGGCTTGTGCGTATGTGCCCAAGATCCCGAGAGGAGAATGGAGAAGGAATTGCAGCGTGGCTATCACCCCTGGGTGATTTCTCGCTTTCTGTTTTTCTCTATCCTTCTGGTGAGCGCATGCGCCCTATGGCAAAAACCTCTCAAAAATAAATAAATAAATAAATACTGCTTTTTAAGTGTGAGCTGTTAAGAAGAACTAAATTATTAGCCCAAGGACACTAAGACCATTGGCAGCACAGAGTTTGGTTCTGTAGCTACCAGCCTTGTATAAGATGTAACCATTCACCACATTGTTTAGTTGTTTATACTCCTAGATAAACAAAACAAAACAAAAACAAAAAACCCGAGACTTACCATATTAACTTGTAGAACATGGTAACTATTGAATTTAAGTAGCAGGAAAATGTAGCACTGTAGGTTTATATACTTCCACATTGTAGAAGTTACTCAGATTTTAATTATTCATTCAACACACGTTTACTGAGTTCCTGTGGTTAGGCAGACAGGATGGAGGGTGCGAGCCCTGCCCTCTGTGTGCTCATAATCTGAGCTCTGAAAATAAGTGGTGACAGAGAGAAAGTTGAAGGGGAGAATCTGGAAATAGCCAACCACTTTCTAGAATGCAAGGAAGAGCCAGCACTACCCAAGTGCTTCTCTCCCTCTTTGTGTTTCCATCCATCCAAGTTTATTGTTCTCATGCCATTTCCCCCTCTGCTGCCCACTGTCCTGTTGTTCCCTGATTACTCTCATCCTTGCCAATCTTGTTATAATCCTGAAACTATTTATTATAATTGTTCCTTGGAAGAACTCGAGGTACTATGCTGGGAACCTTCAGGTTTTCCAAGGAAAGTACTGTTAAAAATTGCACATAAACAAGAATTATTGTTTTAGACAAGTCCATCCAAGACAAATCATCCATGCTACCAATTTCTGGCACAGCCCTATCACTAAACATCCATCTTATTCATATTTGAAGCTCAAGCACATTTCTTACCTCATGCTCTTTCCTTTCCTCCTTATTTTCTGCCATTTTCAGTTCCTGCCAAATATTTTTTGATTTGAGGTTGCCTAGGTTTCTACCTGGTCTGTGATAGTGCCCTCAGTCAGGCTGATTCACAATGTGTACCAAAGCTCTTCGATGGGAAGGTGGTACCAGTATATTTGTGGTTCTTTTCTCAAAGGTTTTACTTTTAATGCAACTGCTACTCAGACCTGGAGTAAATGAAGCATTTAGGTCAATTATTGAGCCATGAATTAAATCTGCCTTAGTTAAATGTAATTTCTTTACAAGGGCAGGGAGTTGGAGGAGAAAGCCTGGGAACTTTGGAGTTCCTAGCTAAGTAATGGTAGTTTCTTGCCCATCTTCATTGAGAAATAGGATTCATAACCCACTTTCATGCATGTGTCAGACACTCTGCTAAGCAGTTTACAGGACTATCACATTCAGTCTTCATAGCAGTGCTATAGAGTGGATGCTTGTTCCCATTTCACAGATGTGAAAACTGAGACTAATTGAGTTTTAAGTGTCTACACTTGTCATAATTATTAAATGTCAGTAGAAGAATTGAACCAAGGTCACCATGGGTTTTTATAATTGCACTACGTTTGAATCTTTCTTTCTTTCTTTCTTTCTTTCTTTCTTTCTTTCTTTCTTTCTTTCTTTTTCTTCTTTCTTCTTTCTTTTAGTGAGTGTTCTGCCCTTCTCTTCACTTTGCATTCAGTCCATGGGAGACTTATTTAGTGTACATTTTAGACGTGTATCCTTTTAAAAGGATCTCAAATTACTTCACGAGAATAAGCATCCACTACGAACTTAAACTTAGAACACTGGGCTATATAACTTCCAAAATTCCTTCCACCTCTGAAAATCTGTGATTCCAGAGACAGATCTTATTCTTTAGAGAAACGTTCTAACTAAAGAGTGCCAAAAGAATGGTAAATCTATCAGCCTGAAGGGCGTATGCTGACTTAGGGTCACAGAGGAACTATACCCTGATTCAACTGACAATGTCAGGCAGATCTGGATCCAAGTGCCTACTGTGCCATTTAGCTGCTGCATAACTGCAGACAAGAAACATTACCTCTCAGAGCCTAATTTACTCTTCTGTAAAATCATAATAAAGAGCGTACCTCAGAATTGATACAGCATGATTGAAAGTACTAAGTACAAGGTCTGCCTTACACTCTGGGTCTTGTGCGTCTCATCTTTATAGCTAGACTCTTCAATTGACTACTATTTACAGCTATAACTAATTTTTTAAAGATAAATAATATATTTTAAGATCCCATTCATTTAAAAAATAACAATCATTGCAGTTGAGATAAAGTATTTTCACAAAGACTTCTCAACTAATGGAGAACTCATAGCAGTTTGAAATGGTAAGTGACTTTAGAGATGATACAATCAGTCTCATTGTTTTTCGGGTCAGCACATAAGTTGAAAGAGGTTAAGTGAATTTCCCAAGATTACACAACAAATTAAAGTCCAGGCCAGAACTTTTTTCTTTTAATTCCAGACTTAGTATTTTTGCTTAAGAGATATAATAAAGTTGAGATGAAGATTGAAGTTAGAGCAAAAGCTAATTAAAATACATTATAAGGGGACCAGCAGTTGGCGTAATGGCTATGTCACTGGACTCCCACGTAGTCGACCACGGTTCGAGTCCCAGACCCAGTGGCTTAAACTCACGCCGGGCGCGTGTGTGTGCGTGCCCAAGATCCCGAGGGGAGAATGGAGGAGAAGGGATTGCGGCGTGGCCATCCCCCCTGGGGGGTGATTTCCTGCTTTCTGTCTCTCTGTCTCTCTCTGTCTGTCTGGCGAGCGCACGCACCCTATAGCAAAAACCTCTCCAAAAAAAAAAAAAAAAAAAAAAATGGTCTCATTGTAAATAATGCATTATAAGAAAAAATTTAAAGGCCAACTTATGGTGTGGTGTGGTTAAAGTGACTGGATCCCACATGGCCAACTGTGTGACTTCAGTCCTGGATGGGTGGCTTGAAGAATGTGCTGTATGCATGTGCATGCATGCCCAAAATCTCAGAAGGAGAATGGAGGAGACAGGATCTTGATGTGACCATCCCCCTTGGGGAGTACTTTATCATTTTCCCTCTCTTTCTCTCACTGTCTGTCTCTCTCCAGTGAGTTCATGCACCCTATGGCAAATAAAAAAAAAAAAAAAGAGAAAATTTCTATTTCCATCTAAGTAATTTTTATACACTAAATATTATCATAAATAAAAATTAGAGCAAAAAAAAAAGAAGCAAAACAAAACAAAAACAACAACAAAACAAACCTTAGGTTATATAGAATTCAAAATATCAGGATTTAATACATTATTAGCTATATGACCTTGAAGTACTAAGTCAGTTTCTTTATCAGTGAAATATGGATAATGATCATCACCTTCTACTTGTTATGAGGATTAAATGATATATTATATGCAAAACACCTAGTAACTGTCTAGTACATAATTGTCATGTCATAAATAGTAATTTTTCATGGTAATAATATTAACGTAAAGTAGCCATCACCACAACTTTCCCATCCATGGAAGAATTCATGCCAGTGGAACTAAACATGACAGACATCTATGAAAGTTTAAAAATTCCAAGTCCAGAGTCAGCCAGTTACATGGAAGTTAAGGTGGATGGATCCCACATGGCCAATTGCGTGGTTCAAATCCCAGACCTGGCAGCTTGCAAATCACGCAGGGCACATGTGCATGCATTCCCAAAATCCACAGAGGAGAATGGAGGAAAAGGGATTACATCGTGACAATCCCTGCTGGGGTTCATTTATCACTTTTCTTTTCTCTGTCTCTTTCCAACAAGCACATGTGTCCTATAGGAACACTTGTAAAAAAAATAAAGAAAGAAAGAAAAAAAAGAAAGTAATCTAGGACTGAGTAGATACATTCATTGTCTTTGAGTTAGACAAGACATTCCTTGACTATAGCCTGTTTATACTACTGACTCATTTAGAGATCCAGTCCGTAAAGTATGGGATTTTATTGAAGAGGAGACATATTTGTTTTTGCCAGAAAGACATTAGGTTTCTATTGTCTTTAGGTGAGTAAATAAGAGTAAATACAATGTGAAATTGGTTCACAGTCTATGAAAGCATCAAGGAAGTGATTAAATGAATTAAAAATACTCTAATTGATTGAGTAAATCTAGTATTATAGATAGTGCTTATTTGTCAGTTCTATTTAAAGGACTCCAATAATATCAGGAATAAATATATACAAGAGTGTCTACTGTTATTTCAATGAAAGACCATGTCCGAATTAGCTAGTTTTATAAATGAGAACTACCATTAGGAGAAACACTCTTTTTTTTTTTCCATGTTTTACTTTAAAAATTAACTATAGTTATACATCTTTCTCTTATTAGTACTGTATTGAATTATAAGACTCCTAGAGAAATAGTATAAATAATAACTTTTGAATTTTATTATACCTGACATTCAAGAAGTATAGGCTTTGCCATTTTGAAGTAAAAGTTTTCTTTAAAAATAATACATTCCACTATTCATCATATATCAGGAAATGTAGTATCTTCTATACTACACCTTATGTAACTGATCCTCTTTTTTTAATTTTTAAGTTTTATTTATTTATTTTTACATTCAATCACTGTGTGTCATTGCAGCATGCCAAGTGAATTTTCCCATCCTGAAACACTGTATATTGGTTCAAAGATATTACCATACATTTATCATCAACAGATAATTTTAAATGTTGTGTCCCTTAAATGTTCTGCTCCTTTCTTTTTCCCCTTGATTCCCTCCCTCTCACCCTCCCCCATTTCCCACCCTCCTCCCACACTGTCTCTGGCATAGCATCCACAGTTGCTCTCCATGTCTTAATACCATCCAATCTTTCAGTTTCTGCCATTGAGTGAAGAAATTTGGTATATATTGAGTGGGGACATGCAGCATCTCTCTTTCATAGACTGACTTGCTTCACTTAGCAGTAAATCTTCCATACTAATACTCTTTTGACATTTGTTTACAAATGCTTGCTATTTACTTATATTAACTGTGTTGGTGAGAAATTAGGATTATTATTACAAAACAGTAGTTTGATTCTTTTTAGCTGAGTGACAATGGAATCTAGAAGAAAAGTTTCACTGAAGGGAAAGAGGGCAGAGTGCAAATGGTGTAAATTAATTCAGTATGGGATCTGGAAGTCAGTTTCCACAATCTAAGTTAATTAGACATTGTATGATACATCATTAAACTATAATAATGTATATGTACAAATGAATACATATAGAAATGCCATATATTTGACCATTTGATTCTTCTATCTTTGGCAATATTTTTAAAGAGTCCTTGATATTATGTGATAATAGTATAATTTTTTTTATCCTTTATTAAAAAAAGCAGTGAGTTTAGGAAAAATCTAAAGATAGGGTGATAGATAAAGAGGAGCCATGAGAAGAGATAAGAGAGAGAGAGAAAGAAGAAAGAAAGTGAAGGAAGGGAAAGTGGAGAGAGAGAAAATAAATGACACTTGACTAATGTCCAAAGCAAGTACTTCTCACTTCAACTTTTATTGTGTAATCTCAACTGAGAGTAATAGCATTTGACTGTTGCATCTCACAAATAGAGAGAGACCTTGAATTGGTCACTCCTAAAGAACGTCTGCATATCCTGGGAGATATTCCAGATGCTTTAAGAAGTACTCATACATCTGTTCATCTGTCAGCACACATTTCTCATGTCTGTCTTTCTGTTCAGAACAATACTGTCCCTGCTGTTTATTGTGTTTTTAACAGTTTTTGTTGCTGTGTAAATATCTCAGAATTTGGAATATTTCCAGTCGTAATCATGTCATCACTGAGATATGTGAATATATTAAGAGTACACGTTATCTTCAGTTGTGGTGAGTTGATTCATTACCGGATGCTAGTTAGCCAAAGATAGAAGCAATTTTTATGCTATTAATCATGTTTCCCACAAACTCTAAAGTAGTTTTCAAAAAAGGTAAATTATATTGAACATTTCATTCCTTACTGTCATCTTAATGTTTCAGGAGTGTCTCACACTTCTTCACAGAAGGTGTGGCATACCTTAAAAGCAGTGCAGATCTGTTAGTCCATTTTTTAAAAAATTATTATTATTTTTTTTTAGAGAGAGATTTTTGCTATAGGGTGTGTGTGCTTGCCAAAAAGACAGAAAGACAGAGAGACAGAAAATGAGAAATCACTCCCTAGGGAGGATGGTCATGCTACAATCCCTTTTCCTCCATTCTCTTCTTGGGATATTGGGCACACATGCACACGTGCCCAGCATGAATTTAAGCCATTCAAACCGCAGTTGCCTATGTGGGAGTCCAGCGATGTAACCATTATACTATCTGCTGGTCCCAGTCCATAGTTTTAAAAACTGAAGAAGTTGGGAACCAGCAGTTAGCGTAATGGCTATGTCGCTGGACTCCCACGTAGTGGACTGCAGTACGCATCCCGGACCCGGTGGCTTAAAACTCACACCAGGCCCGTGTGCGTGCGTGCCCAAGATCCCGAGAGGAGAATGGAGGAGAAGGGATTGCGGGGTGACCATCCCCCCTGGGGAGTGATTTCTTGCTTTCTGTCTCTATGTCTCTCTCTGTCTGTCTGGCGAGCGCACACACCCTATAGTGAAAACCTCTCCAAAAAAAAAAAAAAAAAAAAAAAAAAAAAAACCGAAGAAGTAGATAATGCACATACAACTGGAAGGGACATAATTTGACATTAGTAGTGAGATCTCTGTAAGATTTGAGTATTTTCTGAATTAAAAAATGATCTCCATAGTTGTGTGTTTGGTTGTATGTAATAGGCTCGGCATTAGGGAAAAGAGTCTTGAATTTTGGAATTTGTGAGCGGAATATAGCTAGGCTCTAAGCCTGGCCAGCGAGTTTCATTCTGTGATTTACCCAATGCCAATCTTGCACATGTTAATTTGGCATGATTTAGTTGACTTCCAAGTGGGAAAATTAATTGCATTCATTCAAGAACTACTTAAGGGGTATTCACCGTAAGTTATAGCAGTAGTTAGAGTATTTGAGGATATAAAGATAAGTAAGATAAATTCATACTCCTCAGGGTCGCATATGATAAATAGAGATAAAAAGGCCTCTAATGCTTGGTAAAAGCTAAGAGCTTGGTAAAAGCTAAAGCCCAGGGCCCAGTCGAAATATTTCTTTTATCTGAGAGATGCTGGATCAAGTATTTTGTCTTTCTAAGCCTGTTTCCTCACCTAAAATGTGGAATGATAATGACAGTATTTTTTTCTGAGAATGGTTGTCGCTAAAGAAAAATAACAATAGAACAACAACAAATGGTAAACCACTAAATATATGGAAACTATTTGAAGAAAGAAATATGGTGTAGTAGAATGGGTGTAGATTTGGGATCACTACACTTTGAATCTCTGCTCTACCACCTCAAAGTGAGTTGCTATGAGAATTAAATAAAGCAGTTCACTTATTCATTAATTCATTCATCCATTCATTCATTCAACACAGTTATTAAGTATTTATTCTATGTAAGGCAATGTTCTGCTGATAGAAAAGATCTCAGAAAACTTTCTGCAAATGATCAGATAGTAAATAGCTTTGTGGGCTATCTGGTCACATTGCAACTACTCAACTCCACTGTGTAGTGTAAAAACAGCAATAGAGAATTTATGAGAAAAGAGATTTGTTGTGTTCTGACACAACTTTGTTTACAAAAACAAGAAGTAGACTGAATTGAGCCTGTGGGTGGGAGTTTGCCCACCACTGACTATTATAAATACTAAATATGGTCCTTAATCTCATGGTGGTTTTAATTTAGTTTGTGGGATAGACAAAACACAGGTAAACAAAGCAAGATAACTGCAGATATCCTTTCTTCAATCAACTATGGAGATGGCATTGCACATTCTAGTGCATGGTACTGAGTAGGAACTTGATGAATGTTTAGAATACTCATATGCAGATACATTTTCTACTTGTTCTCTAATCTCTGTAACTGTGTTTTTTTCAGTGTTGAATACACAGAAAATAAAAGGCACTGGACAAATTTATAAATTTTCATTTATAAGTTGTGTACCTCAGTGAGACTCCAAGGTCAAATGTAATGCCACATATTGATCTCCTAGTGACCATTTATTATTTTCTGAACTTTTGAAGGAGACAGTCAGTGTTCATTGGTTTCAAAGTGAATCATTTGTGGAACTCTAGGTAGCAAGGTTGGCAGAGCTGGAGTCAGGCCTTTGAGTGGTGTTCTCAATATCTCCTACAAAAGTTCAAAAAGTCATAGCAGAAGTGCAACAAAGATTGTCCATGCCTTTGTCTCAACATTCACTGATCTGACTATAAAAGGAAGAACTATTCAGTGGATTAAAATAAATATTCAAACTGGATGTTTATAGGAGGATCTACTTTTGAACCTTCTATTAGTTTGAAAAACTGTAGGCATAATATAACCATAGGATCTCAGATTTTGTAACTGCCACATTTTCTAGTCATACTAGCTGTCACATGACTACATAATCTAGCTTTTCCTTGTCTTCCTCCTCATTCTCAGAGGTGCATGCAGCATGAGAATACGTAGGAATAGCCTCCACTCTCCACCATCCCCCAGATTATACAGACGAAAGTTGAAAGAGGATGTCTTGTTGAATTACTAAAACTATAAAATTGTTACCTTAACAGTGTTTGGATATAATTTATTCTAAAACTACCCATTTACAGATAGATTAAAAGTCTTCTTGAAAGGTTGATGTTTATATTGGTTTTAGAAGTGTTTGGAGCGACCAGCAGTTGGCATAATGGCTCTGTTGCTGGACTCCCATGTAGTTGACTGCAGTTTGAGTCCTGGACCCAGTGGCTTAAACTCATGCTGGGTACATGAGCGTGTGTGCCCAAGATCCTGAGAGGAGAATGGAGGAGAAGGGATTTTAAGGCATGGCCATCCCCCTCGGGGGGTGATTTCTCGCTTTCTGTCTCTCTATCTTTCTCTGTCTTTGTGGCCAGTGCACGCGCCCTATAACAAAAACCTGTCCCCACCAAAAAAAATTTTGGAGAGTGTTTAAAATGTAATTATTTCATTTTTTTAAAAGTGATTAGATTGTTTTTAATTTTTATAAAAATATTTTTTTAGAATTAGGTATATGCTCATACATTATATGTAGATTTTTTCCCTGCCTTCTTTTCTTAAAAAAGAATTATTTATTTATTTAATTGTATTTGTTATTATTATTTTTAAATTTGACCAGAGAGAAGGGAAAAGTAAGAAAGCAAGCCTCCAGGTCCGGGACTCGAACTGCGTTCAGTCGTATGAAAGTCCAGTGCCTTAACCACCATGCCAACTGCCAGCCCTTTTCCTGCCTTCTGTGGCCTGAGCACATTTCACTCTCCCAATAACTGTATGAAATGAGTGCTATTAGTGATTCCATTTTACAGATGGTATAGTTGAAGAAGAGTTCGCCTGAGAACAGAATGCAGTGAAGTCAGGGACTTAGCATCTTAATTCTGGTACTCTACTTTCAGAATGAGGTGCACTGTATGACTTAAAATGCTCTTTCTATCAGTTCTCAGGATAGTACAGTAAGGCAGGGATTAGATTCTCAACAGGAATAATGTTTGAAAACAGAATCACTTATACATGAATGTACAATATGAATATGTCTGTTTTTGGCATGACAATGTACATCTGGATTTTTCTTGGAGACTTCTTTGTTTTTATTTTTTAAAAGTTTATTTCTTCCACGAGTAAGTGAGGGAGACAGCACTCCCCCACAGGGTTTTGACACTGTGATCTACTCTTAGCCTCAGCCAGCCTTGGATCATGGGCACACACATGCCCAGAGTATTCAGGGAAGTTGCTGACATAAACCCCATCCTTTTCATGAAGTTCAGCCTCATAGAGTGTCACGTTTTATTGCTGTGCTGTGGTCTGATCCTTGCCTCCTGGGAGACCTTTTTAATACTGATCGCAGTTAGAACAGCTCCACTGATATCTGAATTATAGTTCATGCTAATCAGTTTGAAGGCTATGATCTGACCACTTGTATCTAAATCTAGGTAATAATAAAATATATCAAGGATTTTACCCAGAGATTTTTGGAGAACTCATCTGTGAGTTCTTAGCTGCGAGGCTTTAGAAGCGTGTCAGGGAGAATTTCATGTTGACCTCTACTTGACTCATACTGGTACTTTCAGAGATTAAAAATTGTGAAAATATGAGAATAGAAAGGTAAATAAACAATGTCTGCATGTAGGAGTTGTCCAAATTTTCACAATTATTATGAATTTTTATGAGAAATGTAGAATAGAATTGAGTGAGTTAAGAGCAACTTTAAAGTCCTACTAAGACCTTCAAGGGTCTCCTGACCTCACTTGGATTAGGTTTGACCCCTTTTCCCTGGCTTCTGCCTCCCTGCTTCCAGCAAGACTGGCTTCTGGCTGTTATTTTTCTGCCTGCCTCAGGGCTTTGGCATCCTTCCCTTTATCCTGGTATACCTGCTCCAGCAAGTCCACATGACTAGCTTCCACATTTTCTTCAGGTTTCTGCTCAATCGTCACCTAAGTTGAACAGCCTTCCCTGACCATCTTCAATTGGACTGTCCTCTAACCCCAGTCCCTTGCTATGCTTTTTAAATGCTTTTATTGCCATCTGATATGTATCTTGTGCTTATTTGTTTATTGTTTATTTTAGTCACTAGAGAGCTAGCTTAATGGGTATGGGGACACTTTTTTCTTCATTGACATATCCCACATGCTAAACAATTGCCTGGGGACTTCATAATTACTTATCAAATTAATGACTCAAGGATGAAAGGAGAGGACTAAAAATACACAGTATTTTCTTTCAGATGTGCTTTATTGAGAACTGTAGCAGCAACCACTGGGTGGCCACAGCTGCCGTCACCGTCTGCAAGGAGCCATACGCCTTGATGGCCTTGATCTGCCAGAGAGCCTTGTGGGCATCATTCTTCTTCTTTTTTTTAATTTCAATTTATTTATTTGCATTCATTCACTGTAAATCATTACAGCATACAAAATGAGATTTTCCATCCAGAGTACACTGTATATTATCTCAATCAAGCACATCTACAAACATGTTATTGTCAGCAGATGATCTTCTACTTCTTGTTTTCTGTATGTTTAGCTTTCCCCCCCCCCCCCCATCCTTGATTCCCTATCTCCTACCCTCTACCATCTCCCATTCTCCTCCCACACTGTCTCTGGTATCTATGTTTGCTTTCTATACTGTTTTCCCCCCACATTTTATTGAATCACCAAAGACCCTAATCAATCCAAATACCCTCATAGCAAACACAGGTGACATACACATTTCCATGAACACAAGTCTAACTTTATGCATCCTATAAAGTAGCACCTAGCTGGGGCTACATATCCTACTGCAGTCATTGAATATATATATATATATATATATATATATATATATATATATATATATATTTGTAACTCAATTTACATCCCTTACCTAAGCATCATCACAGCACACAAAATGCGATCTCCCATCCAGTACACACTGCATAGTGACTCAATCATGCACATTACAAAAAATTTTCCATTTCTAGTTCCTAGAAATATTTCCACCCCTCTTTCTGACCCTCTGTCCCTTCCCACCCTCCTCACATACCACCTCCGGTGTCCACAATTGTCCTTCATTCCCTTCCCACCCACAATGCATTGATCACACAATTTCCTACATAATCTAACTACTTTCAATGGTGAGTTCACTCATTACTACTAAGAAAACCAGTTTTAACTTAAATCAAAGAAATGCCAAGGAACTTTGCTTAAAGCCAGGAAACAGGTTAGGATTCTGTTCAAATGGTAGGTGCATGAACCTATCAGTCTCATGTACTTTTATCTTCTGTTCTGGTTCAATTTTCCTGGTTAAATTCTGGTTAGGCATCATTCTTCTGAGGAGAAAACTTCAGGTAGTCTTGGTTCTAATTGCTCAAGGGAAATAAGCCTTTAAGAAACCTGATCAGGTGGTATTTGCCAGGCTGCTTTGGAATTCACACCATTCACTCATTGATATACCAAATATTTACTGAGCACCTATTGTGTCCCAGGTATATAACAGACAGAGATAAATGCTCTTTATCTCTGCTTCTAAGGAAGCAGGTTTATTGGAAGCAGCAAGTAAAAAGAAAGTCACAATCCTTACTGATTTAAGCTTTGCTCAGACACTAGGAATAGAAAGTTGTGCATGTGCAGATTTTTAAGACCCTCTTTCAGTTATTGATAGAACAAGCTGAAATAAAATCAGTAAGGATATAGAAGTTTTGAACAAAATTATTAACTAATGTGACCATGATTGACATTTATAGAGCATTATACTCAATAGCTAAAAACAAAATATGCACTGTTCTAAAGTTCACATGAAATATTTACATATGCAGGGTCCCAAAATAAAAACAAACAAAAAATTACAAGGAAATCAAATCATACAGAATATGTTTTTAGCCATGAAGGTAATATATTAGAATTAACAATCATAAACTATCTAAAAATATACCAAAACAGCTTTAAAATGAAAGGACGGGAGAAGGAGAAGGGAAGAAGAGAGGGAAGAGAGAGAGAGAGAAAAGGAATAGAGGACTGCCTCTTCTTGATTGCTCTATGAAGCAACAATAAGTGAGTGTGGTATTAGCAGGAGTACAAAATATATTAATAAAGCAGAAATATAGCCACACATGCCCATCAATTGATTTTTTATTAAAAGTTTCAAGTTAATCCAAAGGAGAAAGTATAGTACTTTTGTAAGTGGTCCTAGAAAAACCGACTTCCCATATTGTAAAAACATTCTTTCCTCACAATATAGAATATAATTAATTTTTGTTTTAATTTTTAGTCCTATAAGGCAAGAATTACAGAACTTTTTTAAGCAGAGAATTTTACATTCTTTTGTCTGTTAAATGTTTCTTCCCTTTGCCCTTCCCAGCCACCCTCTACCAGCCACTGTCTACCACCCACTCCCCTCCCTTACAGTTTCTGGCATCTACACTTACCCTCCACTATCATATCTTTGGCTCTTTCAATTTCTGATATAGAGTGCCAACATTCAGTACATTTCAAATTAATTGTAATTCTATAGGAAAATTAAAAACTATTCAACCTCTTACTTAAAACATAGGAGTATATTTATGCAACCTTAGGGTAGTTAACAATTTTTTAAAATACAAAAGGCATAAGACAAAAGAAAAAAGAAAATAAATTATACTTCATTAAGATAAAAGTTTCATTTTCATCACAAGATACAAAAAAGAAAATATATAAGCAAGCTACTAACCTAGAAAAATATTTGTAATAAATATATTACTTTTGACACAGAACTTGTATGTAAAATATGCCAAGAACAGGGCCAGCAGGTGATATAGTGGTTAGGGTATTGGACTTCCATGGGGTGACAGTAGTTTGAGTCCTGGACCCAGCAGCCTGAGAATCATGCTGAGTGCATGTGCTACATGCCCAAAATCCCAGGAGGTGAATGGAAGAGAGGGAATTGTGATGTGGCAATCCTGCCTGTGGGGTGATTTCTCACTTTCTCTCTCTCTCTGTCTCTCTCCAGAGAATGGCAAAACAAAACAAAACAAAACAAACAAAAAACAAAAGCAAAGAACTACAAATAATTAGACAATTCCAAAAAGAGAGAGAATAGACAGTGAGAAAAACTATGCCCCAAGACATTTAAATAAGTTGTCCAGGGTGATATGAGCACTCAGTGCAAGAGCTGAGATTTACATACATCTATCTTTCAAAAAGACAGACACTTAAATGGCCAATATACTTATGAAAAGGTGCAAATGAAAATTAAAATTACAAGGATATTTCCATCTACTGAAGTAGCTGAATTTAAGAAGATGAAAAACACAGAGACCAGCAAGTGATGTGTTGGTTAAGGTGCTTTCCCTGATGTCTGGCAAATTTCTAGAGGTTTCTTTAAAACATCTTTTAGGCAGCCTTCATTGACAGCCTCAGGTGATATTTATGCTGTTTTTGTATACTACTGTAATATTGCATATTTACTGAAGGGATTTGTTACTCTTTATGAATTTTTTTCAGATCTTTTTCAAAGATCTTGTAGGCAGAAACTATGATTAATTCAGTTTATTGTTCTCAGTGCTGAGGGACTGGGGCCAAAATGAGAATATACATAATGGGAATATGATTTGACTTTGATTTTTTAAGTCCTGTAACAAAATTTATAGACTACCCACAATGTGCCAAATCTTATGCTTAGACTTTGAGAATGCTAATAAATTACTTATTTACTTAATTAATTAAAATTAAAATAAAAAAATACAGTCATTGATCTCAAGTGGCTTACAAGCAGGGAAATGGGTATTTAAGCAAATAATTGTAGCAATGTCTTACATGTTAATATGGATAAATCCGTAATAGTGAGGAAGCTGAGAGGAAAATGCCTAGGAAATCAGGAACGCAGAGAGTATTCCATTTTACAGTCCTGGGCATTATCTTTTACACTTACCTCAAGATCAGCAAATTACTACCTAGTGGTTGATATCATTACTTCCAGTCTTCTTGAGTACAAAATTTGATATGTGATCTTGGACAAATTATGTGTTATTTCTGTGGAATAGTGACCTTACTTGTAAATTAGGTGTAATAAATGTACCTGTCTCCATCCTAGATTGTTTTGAGTATGAAATGTGGCTTAGAATGCTACCTTGCACTCAACAAATGCTAGCTTTTCAGGATTTTCATTATAACTATACTGTTAATCTCATAATTCTGTGATGAGCTTTTCAAAGACACTAGAATGTAGACTAGCAGGTTCAGCCCTTTTACTCATAATCTTCTACTTGTGCCTTAGATTCATGAGGGGGGACATCAAGTGGGAAAGAGATAGGGACCTCTGTTTGGATTCCTTAGGAGATGTGCAATTTAAAGAGCTGAAAAGGTAGAACATAAATAATAAAGATACCCTAGAATTTGCTGTTGAGAGTACTGGCGAGATTTCCTAAATCCTGGGATCTTGAAAGAAGAAAGAAATATTTATTCTTCTCAACCTAATAACGGGAGAATTGTCATCCTACAATTGGGTTTTCAACTAAATGAGAAAAACAGACTGCAAAGTTTTGCAACGCCTTGAATATTCCGTGAAAGATGTGAATCTGATGGAGTCCCCTGGTCCCAGTTTGTAGCCTTATGCTTTCTTCTGGAATTTTCTGAATTCCTCTTACACTCAAAGAGATTGGTGGATATAATCCTGGCTCATCATAGCAAACTCCACCACATGTTCTCTTCTGGGAATTATCACCAAGTTGTAATTTCACAACCTCTTATGTGTCCCACACCCCTATTCTCAAGTTTTAAAATTTACATTTTTCTACTTTGCAATCAACTCCTAAATTTAAAATTCCTGTCTTTTGCTTTATATTTCCCGAGTTTGTATTTCATTATAGGGATGGAACATCCAACCTAACTAAACTATCTTGCCTGGAGCTGGAGGACTCTTGGTAGCAATCTCCCTCTGGGCTATCCTACTCTTTCTGGCTCTTCTTGATTTAGTGTCTGTCACTATGCATGTGGGCCCATTGTTCTCAGGAAGAAATCTGATATTCTTGAGCAGCCCCCAACACCTTCACTGGCTGCCTCCCCATTTCTCACCCCACAGCCTCCAAGGACTAACCCCACGCATTTCCCCCACACTTCTTGGCCTAGCACTGGCTCTCCTCCTCCCCCCTGGCCTCCCCAGTCCCCCTCCTTAGTGACCTCAAGCTGTAAATGCTATAGTATCTCTGGCTTGGGCTTCTTATCTGGCCCCAAATTCTTTCCTTCTCCCTGTAAGACACTGAGAAGGAGGCATGTTCATTTATAATGTTTTACTTCTTTAGCTTTCTTCCAGGCTCCTTTAGATGACACTTGTACTCATGCTGCATAAAAATGAAATGTCCTTTTCTCACTTGCCCTAGACAAAGTACCATTTTTCCAGAATCAGTTGGGATCAGTTCCTTAGGCTGTTGTGTAGGATGAAAGATCATTTTAACCAAGTCGATGATGGGCTGTATATCAACACAGAGAGAAGTGGGAAGCGCCAGCTGCTTTGAAGACAGTATCCTCCTTCCAAATGGAATTTCTGGCATGATCTTCAAGTTTATGAATTTCTTTTTCTCTTTTATTCCCAAGGACTGTACAAAAGAATGATTTTATACTATTTAGACTTCTCACTGTACATCTTTATTGCCTGGCCATGCTTTGTGACATGCTGTAAGTGAAGCCTGAATAGTACACGGGGCTTCAGAATCAGGAAGATGTGTTCAGTGACTACTCTAATTAATATGAACCAGATATAAAACCATGTTGATAAGAGTATCTTCCACTGGCCATATTTTTATATATTTCCAGAGCACTCTCACACACATTCTAATTTGAGTTCAATAGCTGGATTACCCACTTTCTAACCAGGTGTTAGTCTCTGAATGAGTGACTACAGAGTCAGAGAAAGATTCACGTCCTACTATTAATGAAAACATGAAAATCAACAGATATAGGAAACTTAGGAATACAGTTCCTTCTGTGATACAAAGATACTAGCACTTCCTGGAAAAATGTTATGGAAGTTAAAAGTTAAACCATTAAAATAGCTTTGCACGGAGTCAGTACTCAGTAAACCCAAGTTGCCATTGTCACAGAAAGGCTTTCGCCTGTTTCCTTACTTGGTTGAGGATCACTTTTGTATGGTGACAGGACTGTGGTTTCAGAGAATCCTAGTCTCTGACCAAATTACACAGCCAGAAGGTACTGAAGTGATGACTCCAATGTAGTCACCTAATTTTTTTCTTCCCATTACATCACACTGCCTCTTACAAAGTTAATTTATACATTTAGTTATTAGGCTTATAACTATAGCCTATTGGCACCAATCGTGTGCCAGGTACAGCCCTGAGGAGAGCTAGTCCCTGTCTTCAGTGATCTCCCATTCTGTGCTTTCTTCAGAGTGATAGGATCCTACTTCTGTCAGGGTTGTGTAAAGCCTGTGTTTGCAATGCTTTGAAACTTAGATTTTTGCAAGGTGTCTCATTTGTTCCTTCTTTGTATAATACAAGCCAATTGCTTTAGAAGGCACTGAAAATATTTTATGAATGGTTTGCAGAACCAAATATAAATGGAATAATTTTCACACAGAGGTTGTAAGGAATTATGAGACTGTTGACAGTTCTAAATGTTGGAAAGTGCATATATGTGACTATAATATAAATAAATATAAATACATACATACATACATATTTATGTATGCATTTACATACATATATGTGTGTACATATATGTGTATATATATATTTCAGAGTTAACATGATAAGTAGGAAACTTTACCTAAATATTTTGTATTCTTTGCAGATAAATACATTTCATTTATCCTTATGAAAGTGTACTTCCTAAACAGGATTCTATTCAAGAAACCCTGGATTCGTGGCAGTGGTGGGAATCCAGTATTTCTACTTAAAGAACTGGTATGTCTACTGTCATCACTTATCAAAAAGGACCTTGGTGTTGTATATGCCCCTGGGGGGGAGGCTCATAGGGAGAGAGGTTTTTTAGTGATGGAGTCATCCAGATGTTTGAACAGCTGTATTAGCAGAGTTGTTTGGACAATTTTACACAATAATATTTTGTGATAAGATTTTGGTATGTGAAATAGCCATTGTTTCTTAAAGTCCTCTTACTCAAAAAGCAGACCATGAATTCGTGGAGGCTCACAATTTAATCAAGAAAACAAAATACATCAAGATGTTACAGTAAAACATATATAGTTTTGCTCTATCCCAGACAGTCGTTTGAAGCAAAGCATTCTGTTAGAGAAGAGACCCATAAGGGCTTCTTTAAATAGGATGCACTTTGATTGTGATCCAAAGAAGAATTGATAGTGAGAGATTAAAACATTTACAGGGTAATTTACAGCTTCCTGCATCTTTTAAGGTTACTTTATTTTATGTCTTAATGGTCAGGGATAATTTATATACACCATGGCAGAAAGAAACGTGGCCAGATTTTCTCTGCTGCTTCGAATTTTGGTTGATTTAAGAGAGGAGATACTATCTCACACTGTACCAAACGGAGTCAAGATCTGAAGACTTCATCTACTAGTCATGCCTGTCGATATATGTTGATAAATTTTACAGGCAGTATTTTTCTGAGCTCTTGATCAAGATCAGAATACTAATTCAAATAATAATAATAATAATAATAATAATAATAATAAAGAAAGATAAGAAAGGCAGGAGAATGAAGTGAAATTGCACCAGAAATGGTGAGATTAGTGTCAGCAGTGAATAATACTAGGGCTTTTGTAATTCTAGTGCGTGAGTTAACTAGACTCAACTCAGTCAAATGCTTATTGAGACCATGTGCCAAGCATTATACTAGATACTGAAAAGGTAGAAATATAAATGAGTTTCTCTTTTAGGAATGTTACTGCCAAAAAAATAAATAAAAGATGTTAAATATGACAGAGTTGCACAAAGAAAAATATTGTAGGAACAAAATCTAGTGATTACATTAGATTTAGAGATCGAGAAAGCTACATGGAGAAAGAGAGCTATAAAGTGAATTTATAGGAAGTGTGAATTTTAGCAAATAGATATGAAAAAGGAAAAAGTTGGGAACCAGCAGTTAGCGTAATGGCTATGTCGCTGGACTCCCACGTAGTCGACTGCGGTTCGCGTCCTGGACCCGGTGGCTTAAAACTCACGCCTGGCACGGGTGCGTGCGTGCCCAAGATCCCGAGAGGAGAATGGAGAAGGGATTGCGGCGTGACCATCCCCCCTGGAGGGTGATTTCTCGCTTTCTGTCTCTGTGTCTCTCTCTGTCTGGCGAGCGCACGCGCCCTATAGCGAAAACCTCTCCAGAAAAAAAAAAAAAAAAAGGAAAAAGTTATTCTAGTAAAATATGCCATGAACAAGGTGTGAAGTAGGTATAGGCTCTGTCTGGAGAATGAAAAGCAGCCGGAGTAGCTAAAATGAAGGATGTTTTGTAGGGTGTGGCAAGGAAATGCTAGGTCATCTTTAAAGAAATTTGTTCTTGCAGAGCTAGATTTGTCCCAGTGTCAGCATAGAATATGCGTACACTGTAGATAAATACTGGTTTGAAACTTACCTCCTGTTCTGTTCTCTCTCAAAGCTGTCATCCATGGCCCATTTTGGCAAGAGCCTCTCTATATTATACAGTAGATTGTAGGGAAACTAGAAAGACGTTCAATCAAAGAAGGATTCCCTACAGGTGAAAATGCCAGACAACATGCAGAGCTGGAGTGGATGGTGGATTTTATTTCAGTTCTGTTCCAGAGTGGTCATCCTTGGACCACACTCATCTTCTCTCTGCCTGAAGACTCCAGAATCTGTTCAATTAGTTCCTAGATGTAACATATCTTTAATCATGGGCTTCAGGGATTGTGCTTGGTCCTGAGAAATGATATGAAATTGAGGCTGGAGACCCTGGCTCTTTGTGTGTTCTGCTGACTGGTAGAGGGACTCTGAAGGATGCTGTTCTATATGTGCAGATCAATCACTATGCTCTGATGCCCATTAAAATCATTGGGCTGGGAGTCATTAACCTGGCATTATTCCTGGCTTGACTAAGACCTAGCCTTGTGACCTTGGACCAGTTACTTTACTTGTCTGAACTCCAGCTTGATCATTTGTAAAATGATTTAGTTCTATTTGATCGCCAAGTTTTCTTCCAGCTCTAGTTTTGTTGTTCTACAGAGACTTTGGCTTATATTTTATTTAAAAACATATAAGTGGCTAAAACATTTCATCTTGACTTTTGGATTAAATGTACTTTTGGCTATTATTATTCAAATTCAATATGAAATAGCCAATATAACAAACCATTCTATCCTTGCAAGTGTAATGTAAGTCTCTAGCCTGACAAAGAGAAAAACGTTGAATATTTTCATAAACAAACAGCTAGGTTTACTTAAGTTTTGGAAATCTGTGCAGAGGAAGTATTAGCCTGTAGTTATTAAATCAAACAGCTATATTAAGAATTCCTTACCCAAATCAGGTATTTACAGCAAATTTTGCTGTGGAATGTTGGCTGGTTTCAGTACAGTTGTGAGGTTATTTTGTTTCATCTTACAAGGAGAACATTAAAATATAGAATTTACTATGAACATTTCACTCTAAAGCTTAGATGTCTTTTTTTTAGGGAGGACACTTTGTAATACAGTAGTATAATGTAGCATAATACAGTATAAAAAGGAATGCCCACGTGTTTAATGCTTCACAAATGGAACTTCAGAAACCACAGTAGCTCTTAAATGGTGCATTACAAGAATAAAAACATGATTCAATCCTGAAAGCATTCCTGCTGGGTGGCTAGATGTTACTGCCTTTTAGGCCTTACTTTTCTCAGAAGTAAATCAGATGTTGTACAACCGTTTATGGAGTGAGGCCTATATTGTTCCATTATCCTTAGGAAAATATGGAGAAGGAATTAAGTGTTTCAGAAAAAAAATTTTAAGCTAATTGAATCAGTAAGGCAGAAGCCAAGAGAGGAAGTTCTAATTCTTAATTCTGATCATTTGCTTGGGGAGGTGATAATTGGAGGGTAATATGAGTCTATTTTAAAAGGTTTGTGGTAAAATGGAATTAAAGTATGAGTTTACTTTAGTCAAACAAATTTTGAAATCCATACATAGCTTTATAAAAAGAATTTATTTATTTATTTTTTAAGTTTTTGCCACAGGGTGTATGTGCTTGCTGGAGAAACAAAGACAGAAAAAAAGTAAGAAATCTCCTTTCTGGGAGAATGGCCATGTTGCAATCCCTTCTCCTCCATTTTTCTCTCTGGATTTTGGACATCCATGTACATGAGCTAGGCATGATTTTCAAATGGCCAAGTCTGGGACTCAAACCACAGTGTAAATAGGAGTCCAGTGCTTTAACCACCAGTGCATAACTTTTTATATAATCCGCATTTTCCATGACCTTTTTGAAGATCCTTTGTAAATAAGGCATGAGGTATAAATGCCTATTCGCTTGTCTGTCTTCCCGATTGAAGTGAGTTACTAGAAGAAAAGAGCCTTGGCTTATAAATATATTTCTGTGTGTGGTGAGGAGTACATGCCTGAAACATAGTAGACCACCAATAGATTTTTATAGAATTGAATTGAAAAACAAAACAAAACAACTCCTAAGAGTACATCAGAATAATAATAGCAATAAATAAATAATGAGAAGAATAAATAAACATTTTCAAGATTAAATAATAGGAATTTTGAACTTCGTGACATGAAAGATTCCTCAGTCCTTGTTAACTCTCCTGTGATGTTCTGTTTAATATGCATACATATTTATTAAGTCCTTGTTTTTGTACTGGGGTAAAGTTTTGTGAAATTGGTTTTTAACATTTCAACAAAGATAGAAGTAGATCCTAAAAATTAAACAAATAGGATCACAAGCCATATCCAAGATATGGCATAGGAACTTTAGATACTGCAACTTGGTCCATTAGATAAATGTGACTTTTTACTATCCTTTTACTGACTACCATTAAGTTGACATTTTCATACTAGCTTTCTGGTCATCTATCCTGGGGCTAAACAGCTTGATGAGGTATAGGGAGAGAATACTGGAGCCCTGGAAATCATTACATTTGGCATTCTGGAGGACAGAGTGGGTTTATAGATCAGAGTGTGTGTGTGTGTGTGTGTGTGTGTGTGTGTGTGTGTGTAGAATTGGTCTTGCCTATTTGACTTAATACTGCATATTAAGACTTTAAATACTCAAAGTGAAAGAAAATTAAGGAAAAATTAATGTGTTCTTCTCTTCCTAGTGTTGGTTTATAATATCAAAGTGAAGATGCAGAGAATGGTGAAATATTGAGTAATCAGTTTTCTGTCCTGCTTTTGTGTATGTTGCTAGTTTATAATTGGTGCCTTGAAAATGGATGTGTGACTTAAACACAGATTTTACACTTTAAATTGAGACTGAAATCTCAATTTTGGAGTAGGAAATTCCTAAGATAGCTTTGCTTTGTAAAAAAAAAAAAAAAAAAAAAATGAGTTCACTCAAATAGTAGACCATTAATCCCCAGTGCTTTAATTGTCATCTAAAAACATAAAGGATAAAGTGTGCCATTTCCTTTTTATCTTTTTCCTTTGGCTTTGTTTTAGAGAAAATAATTTCCTTATCAATTGTGCGGGCATAGTGCTAGCTTATATCTTAAGAGCGGATGCTATCACTTTTAGTACATTCACTGAAGTTGAACTATGTACTTTGAGTAGGAGAGGGGAACTTTCCTGGCATTAAACCCAAACAAGATCTTAGTAAAATTTACAATAAATCTACTTGATTATTACATTATTTAAATGCCCTTAATCCCAGAAATTTCTATTAATATGTTGTCCTTTTTATATTTTGATACCACAAACAGAGATTATGATACAAAATTGGCAGAAAATAGAATTCGCTCATTTAAATATGTTACTTTTTTTTAACCTCTATCTCTGCTAGTGGTTACAGCCAAGAACATTTCTCTAATTTTGACATTTTTAAGGTGTGATCTTAGCATCTTTTGTTTTCATAGAGATTATATGGAAATACATTATAGTAAATATTTATTTTTGAGATTACCATTGTTTTTTTTGAGAGGTTTTTGCTATAGGGCGTGTGCACTCACCAGAAAGAGAGACACAGACACAGAAAGCGAGAAATCACCCCGAGGGAAGATGGCCATGCCACAATCCCTTCTCCTCCATTCTCCTCTTGGGATCTTGGGCACGCACACACACGCGCCTGGTGTGAGTTTAAGCCACCGGGTCCAGGACTCGAGCCATGGTCGACTACATGGGAGTCCAGCGACATACCCGTTATGCCAACTGCTGGTCCTGAGATTACCATTTTTGAGCTTCAGGAGAACTGGAAATCATTACTTAAAAGTGGAGAAAGTTATTTTGCAGATTTTAAAAAAATATCCCTGGTTAAAATCAGGAAAAAAAAAAAAAAAAAAAAAAAAAAAAACGAAGAAATTCTGATTATTCTGATATGCTTTTAAAATTTGGTGGCATAGAGGTTAAGGTGGCTGAATCCACACGACTGACTGTGTGGTCTAAGTCCCGAACCCTGTGACTTGAAAAACATGGTAGACATGTATGTATGCTCACCCAGAATCCCGAGAGGAGAGTGAAAGAGAGGGCACTGTGATGTGACATCCTTCCTGGGGTGTGATTTCTCAGTTCCCCTACCTCCCATACCTTTGTCTCTCTGTGTTGAGCACATGAGTCCTATAGCAAAAACTGAAAAAAGAAAAACTTTTCTTCAACAATAGTTACATACTGAGCACTACAAAGAATGGGCTCTACTCTAGAGTGCTGAGTGCCTTTAACAAAGGCTTTGAGTGTTCCCTTCAAACTATCCTTCCTTCTCATTTTCTCTTTCTCTCTCCCTCTCTCTGTCTTGGGTGTGCACATATGCTCCCTCGCAAATTAAAAAAACAATTATAATAATAAACACTTTATATTTTGTGTTTTAGTCACGATGTTAAATATTTAATATATGTTCTCTTAATTAATCCTCATAATACCCCCAAACTGATTATAATCCACATTTTACCAGCAAAGAAACTGTTGTTTTAACATATTTACAAGTGTAATGCAATTCTTATTAAATTATCAAAGAGATTCTTCACGGAATTAGAAAAAGCAATAAAAAAATGTCTAGAATCATACAAGGCTCCATGTAGGCAAAGCGATACTATACAAAAGGAATAAAATAGGAGGCATCTCATTCCCTGACCTCAAAACATATTATAAAGGTGTGATAACCACAAAAGCAGACCAATAGACCAGTGAAACAGAATAGAGACCCCCAAAATAAACCCCAAAACATGTAGCCAACTGATTTTTGAATAAGGGCACCAGACAATGCACTGAGAGAAATAAAAATTGCTTCAGTAAATGGTGCTATTAAAAACTGGATATCCACTTGCAGAAAAATGAAGCTAGACCTCTGTCTCTAACCATTAACAAAAATCAACTAAAAATGGATACAAGATCCAAGGATAAAATCTCAAACTATAAGACTACTGGTGAAAAACACAGGGAATACCCTTCGAGACATTGGAATAGGGAAAGACTTCTTAAATAAGACCCCCAATAATCCTGAAAATAGACAAATGGGACTGCATCAGGTTAAAAAGCTTTTGCACAGCAAAAGCAACAATACTTAGAGTAAAAAGACAATCTTCAGAATGGGAGACTATATTTGCAAACTATGCCTCAGATAAGGGACTGATAACCAGAATTTATAGGGAACTTAGCAGCTTACCCCCAAACATAATCAATCCACTAAAAAGATGGGCAAATGAGCTGAACAGACAACTCTCCAAGGAAGACATAGGAAAGGGCAAATGCCTATGAAAACATCCTCAACGTCTCTTATTATAAGGGGAATGCAATTAAAACCTCAATGAGATAGTACTTAACCCCAGCCAGAATGGCTAAGATTAAAAAAATAATGATAAGGGGGCCAGCAGGTGGCATGGTGGTTGAGGGACCAGGACACCTCGAATGAGTCCTGGACCTGAAGGCTTGCTTTCTCACTTTTTCTCTCTCTCTTTTTCTCTTCCTCTCTTTCACTCTGTCCCTCTCTGGTCAAATTAAAATTAATAAGTAAATAAATAAATAAAGTAAAATAAAATAATTCTTAAAAAGAAAAAAATGATAAATCTTGGTAAGGATGTGGTGAAAAGAGACTCCTCCTACTGTTGTTGGGAGTATAAATTAGTACCTCCCCTGTGGAGAACAATATGGGGTTTCCTCAAAAACCTAGAAACATAGTTCCCATACAACCTAGAAATATAATCCCCAACATTCCCAATTATGGAAATGGGAATTATGTTTCTATTCTATTTCTGGGTATCTATCCAAAAGATAGGAAAACAGTCAGAAAAGCACTTGCATATCTATGTTTATTGCAGTATTATTCAAAATTGCTAGGATATGGAATCAATCCAAATGTCCAAGAGCAGACAAACAGAAAAAATGTGGCACATGTACTCTATGGAATAGTACTCAGCCATGAAATGAGATCCTAATATTTGATATAAAAATTAATGAATATGGAAGATTTAATGCTAAGCCAGGTAAGCAAGACTATGAAAGAGAAGATGTACGTTCCCACTTAATTTATACTGAATGTCTGAACTCTGGCAGAACAGAAATATTGGAAGATATAAAACAGGAAGTGCAACTATAGAAACTAGGAATAGTGTGGGAGGAGACGAGCAATGGGGAGGAAGGAAGGGAATAAGGAGATGATTAAAAGAAAAATATTTAATGGACACAAAAAATGGAAAGTTATCTTTTTATTGTTATAACCAATTTTTATTTACAGTATATAAACTTCTTCAATAAGGAAAACTATCTGTTGATGATAATGTATATGATAATATCTTTGAGTAGACTAATAAACAATGTATTTATGCTGGGGAAAAATAAACAAAGGTTTTTTTTTTTAAAAAAGAGAGAGAGATTAACAGCTTGTCCAAGGTCAGTAAGCAAGTATAAAACTTTTTGAGGACAAAGTCTGTATCCTTATACATTACGCTATATTATTCCTTTTTTCCTACTGGTGGAATTGGTAAGTCAACACTATGAATATCTGTAAAATTCTTCAAATAGTGAATGTGCTACATGTAAACATGAGTAGAAATATGACATCTGATGTAGTTAGCATGATTAGTTTCCTTTGTACTGTGCATGTGTGTCTTCCTATGTCTTTCTAAAGAGTGTTCTATATATGCACCAAGCTGGAGGAACCATGACATCGCAGCAATGTAATCATCCTGGCCTCGAAGTTGTTTTAGTACATCTCCTTGACAGAAAGAATGTCAGAGTAAAAGGGGACCACTGTTAGGTGACCCCAAGGGTACTCGATGGGTCAAAACATCTCACTCTGAAAGTGAAGCTATGATGTACACAGGGTCCCTGCATTGATAGCCCCAGACATAGTATGTCTCTGATGGGCAGGGATCTTCTCTTTTATGCTAGCAGTGAGCTCGACTTTAGAACATTAATATCAGTGTGTCTCAAATTAGAAAGCAAGGAAAGATCTATTGGTCCAAGGAAGCTAATTGATCAGTATAAACCTTCCAGAATTAATCACTATGTGATTAATGGATGTAGATTGATATGGAGAGAGGATTCTTGCCCACTGGGTGTTCTTGGTGTCACCTAACAGTTATACCATCTTTCTCTGATGTTCTTCTTGTCAAAGAGATATATATTAAAACACCTTGGAGGCCAGGATGATCTGCATTGCTGAGATGCCATAGTATTCTTCCAGATCGGCACATAAACAGAACTCTCCCCAGACATTGGTCTAAGTCTCATTGAGGAGAACAAGCCCAAGAATTTTCATATTCAATTCTACTTAACATTTTCCTGAATCTCCCCAAAATGTAGCATATATAAGATAGCATAAAGGAATAATTAGACCAGGAATATTACCGTATTTATCATTTTCAACAAAGAAAACCACATTGTGATATGTACCTTAAATTTTTGTTCTACTAGTTTTTTCTTTTTTCTTTTGAGATATACACATCTGATTATCATACACTGCATACATGCTTTGAAAACTCATAGTGTACCTCAAAAAGATGTATAAATAAGTTATAAAAGTTATGGGACCAGCAGTTAGCATAATGGCTATGTTGCTGGACTCCCACGTAGTCGACTGCAGTTCGAGTCTCGAACCCGGTGGCTTAGACTCACGCCTGGCGCGTGTGCGTACATGCCCAGGATCCCGAGAGGAGAATGGAGGACAAGGGATTGCAGCGTGGCCATCCCCCCGGGGGGTGATTTCTCGCTTTCTATCTCTCTGTCTCTCTCTGTCTGTCTGGCGAGTGCACGCGCCCTACAGCAAAAACCTCTCCAAAAAAAAAAAAAAAAGTTTTAAATTAAACAATTATAAAATTAAAAAAAAAACAGTATGAAGGGCACTGATGGTATTAATGGTGCAAGAAGAATATCGTTGGCACAATATAATGGAGTAATGGACCAAAAGTCAGCGTTAGCATCATAAAATAGCTTGTGTGTTCTAAAGTCAAACATATCTTTTGTACATAGCTTTGAATTCCTTCTCCATAGAATAAGACTGGGATAAAATAATCTGCTAACTTCCCTTTCCAATTTTGAGTTGTTGTAATAAAGGGCTTTGTTATGATGTTTGAGAGTTGGTGGTTCTAATTTAGAATGAGTGTTCGAATTCTGGCTCTTAACCTACTAAGGGTGTTAATTTAGCCACATTACTAAACTTTCTAATAACTCAGTTTCAGTTTCTTTATAATATACCCTAAGGGTACCTTTCTTATTTGGTTGTGGTAAGGATAGTTTGGAAATATACAAAGCTCAATGCCTAGCACATGTTAGAAAATGGGAACATGGTAATAATGATAACACTATTTGTAACTCTACGTACCCCACAAGTTTACCATAAAAAGTCCCATCAGATGTTCAGTGGCAACATGCCTCATGGTCTGTATATTAGTCTTTTGGTATCACAAATAAGGTGGTTTAAAATGTCAGAAGTTTATTCTCATAGTTCTAGAGAACTACAAATCTAAAATACAGGGGTTGTCAGGGTTGGTTCTTCCTAAGGCTTCTGAGGTAGAATTTATTCTAGTCTCTCTAGCTTCTGGTAGTTGCTGAAAATCCTTGGCATTTCTTGGCTTACAGTTCCATACTCAATTTCTTCTTGTGTCCACATGGATTACTTCCCTCTGTGTGTGCATCCCTGTGTCTTCATATGACCTTCCAAGGTGCCAGTCATTGATTTAGGGCTTATCTTAATTCAGTATCATCCCATTGTAACTTAAATACATCTTCAAAGACAAGTATTTTGACCAGTTCACATTCTCATGAAATAGGGGTTGGGATATACTGTTTTTTAAAAATATTTATTTATTTAATTTCATTGATTATTTTTTAACTTGGTGGGAGAGGGAGAGAGGGAGAGGGAGAGAGAGAGAGAGAGAGAGAGAGCCACTAGATCCAAGACTCGAACCATAGTCAGCCATGTGGGAGTATAGCACCTCAACCACTCAAAGTCAGGATACAAATAAATGACTTAATCAGGTCACTGATACCTCTATATGTTAATTGCTTCAAGGATACAATAGTCAGGGGCATTTTAGATCATTTCAAAGTCATAAATCACCAAAGTCATCTTAATTTTCCAATTTTGGGGTATAGTACATGTTCCTGAGTGAGTCTTGGTTTCCCCAGAAATTTTTTATTTTGTCTTTTTTTGGAGGTAGTGACTGTTGAAGGCAAATATCCTAGAGTTTCAGATAACTTGAAAAAGGCTGATTTTAGGAATGGCTACTAATCATGGGCCTGTTAGGTCATGGAGCAGGAATCAAGAAGATAATTTATTGGGAACCAGCAGTTAGCGTAATGGCTATGTCGCTGGACTCCCACGTAGTCGACCGCAGTTCAAGTCCTGGACCCGGTGTCTTAAAACTCACGCTGGGCGCGTGTTCATGCATGCCCAAGGTCCGGAGAGGAGAAGGGATTGCGGCGTGACCATCCCCCCCGGGGGGTGATTTCTTGCTTCCTGTCTCTATGTCTCTCTCTGTATGTCTGGCGAGCGCACGTGCCCTATATTGAAAACCTCTCAAAAAAAAAAAAAAAAAAAAAAAAAAGAAGATAATTTATTTGATGCAGGTGAACTGACTCTGGTGTGAACCCTCCCAATAGCTCAGAACTGTTTCACCTGCACTCTAGCTGCCCTCATAAGAGCCAGGTCCACAGGCTGTATGACAAATCCTAGCACCAGCTTCATTCCCTTCAGAACACTGAGTAGAAAGCCCTTGATTTTATACACATCAGCTTCATGCCTTCAATTGTCATTTCCCAGCAAGTGTGAACTTTAGAGTAGTACTTCTCAAAGCTCCCAAATATATAGTCTCCACAAGGATGCCAAAGAACTGTGACATTTTGGAAGGGCTCTCAGCTAAGAAAAACATCTTTCCTAAGAACCTCCAAGTTTTCTTCCTCCTGAAACACATGAATTAATGATCCCAAGTGTGAGTTGCAGGGCCAGCAGATGATGATGTCTGACAAGCTATCTTCAATTTATTTTCTCTTGTGTCCAATACACTTGGAAAATAATATTTATTGTTGGCTAAGTTGGAACTTTAGACTTACTGATGAGTTCCTAAAGTTGTCAAATACCTACTATTTTCTTATGTCATAAACATATCTAAAATGTTGTCTGCAGTTCTAACTACTAGAGCCAGCATGTTTATAAAATCAGAGCATGGCACTGAAGCTGTCTTATTTGCATTGAGGTTGATATATTCTGGCCATGCTCTCTTGTTTGTTTACAGAATCCTATAACAAAGCCCTTTTCTAGATCTAAAAATCTTAATTTTCATCTATCATTTATTTATTTGTAATAGTAATTTATTTATTTTTTAATGGACAAAGTTGAAGGAATAGAAGCACAAATAGTGGTGATTATTTTCCAGGAATAATAAGCATCTCTCTCCTTTATTTTTCCTTTTGTTTTCATTATTTTTGAACTCTTATGTTTAATTAACCCTTGTGTATGTTGCTAGATTTTAATTTTTTTGATATTTTGATTTTTTTCCCATTGTGGTACCTTTCCAGATTTATTCTCTTATTGCTTCCCTGTTTTCCTCACTCTAGTTTTCCCTGATGCTAATATTTTCTTTCTTCCTTCCTTTTCTATATCTTTCACAAATAAAAATAAATTAAAGGTGTATTACAAGATGGAAAAAAAAGACAAAATAGTGAGTAGAAGGAGGAGGAGAAGAAGAAAAAGGAAAAAGAGAAGGAAGAGAAGAAGAGAGAAAAAGGGAAACAAAAATATAAGGAGAAAGAAAGGAAGCATAAAGAAGTAAGATAAAAAGATGGGAACAGAGGAGAAGACAATTTCTAAAATACAAGCCCTAACATTAATTGGTAATATATTTAGCTTTAAGTTTTTTGCCCAGTGAACATTAAAATGGAAATAAGACTAGATATAGTGTTCATACCCTTTTCGTAACAACATAGAAAAATAAAGTTTGGATTTAAGGTTAGGTAAGAAATTCTTAATTAAGTAACTACTCCTAATTTGGCTTTAGGCAAACCACTAACCAAAAATTTACATGCAGTAATTTCAACTAATAAGGAAGAGTGAAGCTGATCATTTTTGAGATGCTTACCACTGAATGCAAAGCTGCATACCCCAAGCTCTGCTGTAGGACATCTCAGGGGTGAGAGCACTAGATCTGGAGTCCAAAGACCTGAATCCAAATGTTCTGTCACATGTCTTATAACCATAGGCCATCTCCTCATCTCTTTGCCCCTTGGGTCAGTATGAAGAAAAAATTACTCTATAGATTCAGATATTGGTAGTTATCAATTTTTGTCACAGGGAGTTATTACATTACAAGAGCATTGTAAGTTCCAGACAACACCATTTGCAGCCCATGTAACATTTAAAAAAAAATTTCGATTCTATTTGATTAATTTGGTATGTTGAACTTTTCCTGAAAATATTGTGAAAACTATTTTTTTAAAAGCTTTTATTTTCTAGTTTTCCGGTCACATTTTCTATTGAAATAATGTTAAAGAAATGCATATGGAGGACATCCACTACAACTCAATATACTTTTAAATTACTTTTTAAGAAAAAAAAAAAGAGGAAAAAAAGAGAACAAAAAACTTATAACAACACCTGCTACTCAGCAGAAGTTGACCTGACCCCTTTCTCCTTTTCTTGTTATTATAAACATCAAGCTCTTTAAGTGAGAGCTGTTTAAAGGATCGAGGGTTCTGAGTGTTTCTTCCTAGATCCCAGATGCACTGAGAGACGGATGGGCTTTTTGATCTTTATTTTATGAGTGTCTGATAAATTGCCTCTGGCACCTGGCAACTGAAATTTCACTATCTGAAAACTAACCCTGTGTCAAACAATGTGACCAGCCTCAGCCTTGCTATTGAGGAGGACGCCTTCCACTTCCTGGACAGGTCTACCACCAAGCTCGGGGATTTACATGCTTTTAATTTCAGAGGGAAGAAAGGATTATTAAAGGCTTTCTATGCTATGCAAAAATGTGTTTTTTGAAGGATTTCATCATAGCCCTCATTGTAGGATTTTTGAACAAGTCAAATAAAGCCTTTACCACACTACCTAGCCTGAAAAAAAAAAAGAAAAGTGCTGGTAATAGGATAAAGATTTGCAATGCTGGGTCATGAGCCTCTCCTCACTGGGCTCAGTCTGTCTGTTGATACAAGAAGAATGCAGGTGGTCTTTTTCCAGGGATAGAAGAACTATAAACAAAACCATCAGCTGAGACTATTATCACCTTTCTTTTAACATCTTATCCAGGAACAAGATTAACTCTACCCTAGGAAAGAGTTCTATTTATTCTCTCTACCTACAGAGGTTCAAATACTTGAATATTTGAATTTTTAGGAAGAGAGAAAGACCAAGAATACAAACACTCACACATTATGTTACTTCTTAAACGTAAAAGGAGGTTTATGGAGCAATGATGATAAACAAAAAGATAAAACACCCCAGAACTTCCAGTGGATGTGTCGTCATGATAGTGGGAGACAGTTCCCATGATTGGACCCATTTTTATGTGTATACTGCATAGCTACTTGTCATTTTCCCTCTCTTCATCCGCTTTTAAACTTGTCTCTAGAAATGATTGTTACCTGGGGAAGACCATGCTCACATTTGCTTTCTTCTCCCCCACTTGGGGGAGATTATTGTTAGTTTTTTAGTTTCCTTCTGGGTTATTGCTTTATGAACTTTCTGAGATATCTTACAGAAGTACAGTATTGTTAGCTAGATGTAGACAGTTTTGGATAGGCTGAAACTTTGTTTAAATTTTTTTTTAATCCAATAAGAAGTTTTTGTTAGTCATGGCTACATGAAATACAATACTTTTGTCATAAAAACTCATTCCTTAGGTTATTCATTTAGTTCTCCAGTAGCGTTTATTTATTATTTATTTAGCAAGCAAAAGTCATTATGCTTGGCTCTGAATATACAGCAGTAAATTTGATACATATTTTATTCTCAAGGAGCTCATAGTCTCGTGTGAGATGAATATATAACAAACAAGTTAAATATGTGAGATAAATATAGAAGTCCATTTTTGGAAAAGTAAGAGAGGCTACAAACCAATAGGAGGAGATGTTTGGAGGCAACATATGTGTTAAGTTTTGGAACTGAGAGATTGCTCAGATAGGCAAGGCAGGTTAGGCAATTCAGACAAGAAAGAATAGCCCAAGCAAAGCATTAGATCTTATCACATGGTGGCAGAGGAAGCAGGAAGGAGTTTGAACTGAGAGAGCTTTGAGTATGGCTCAGGGAAGGATGGTACACCCTTAGAGGGAGGCATTAGATTTATCAATCCTGACAAGGTTTGGATGTTGTGGTGAAAATTTGTAAGAAGAAGAAGAAAAATGAAATGCAGATATCTGCATCTTTTTAATTTTTTTTATTAATTAAAGGGAGATACAGGATATTTAAGAATGTAAGTTTATTTTGAAATAGAAATTATTCTGTCATAATCATACATCCAGGACTTAGAAAATCCAATGATCTGTCATGTGACAAATCCTCTTAATCCTAAATTAAGTTGCTACTTGCAGACCTTACCAGTCTTTTTGTCTGAGAACTATTACAAAAATATAATTTTAAAGGTGAAGTTCTAAGGAGAAATTAAGGTTTTTGAATTAGAGTCAGAAAACTCAATAATGAAGATAGATCCTAAAGATTTGGATTTATTTTGATTTTGCCTATTGAGCAACAGGACAAAAAAATGGTAGCACAGGTGACAATGGATGTGATGGCAAGAGCAGTGGACTCTAGGTCCAGAATCCTGGGATCTATCTGGTCCTAGTTATGTCACTAAAATGCTCTATGACTTAGATATTTTCCCCATTTTGTTCCCCCCCCTTGGAAACACATATTAGATTTGTAATATTTTACATGTATATATTACACTAGACTCTAGTGTCCCAGAGCATGGGAGTCATGTCTCTGTTGCCTATCAAATTAACCTTATGTTGGCACAGTGAGGAACTCAAGTTTGTTAAATGAGTGAGTAAATTAAGATTGAGAAAGATATAGAGCCTACCTAATTCTATAGGTCAATCATTTCTGAAGAATATAATTCAATTTTTTCTTCAAGAAAAATGATTGTGCTACATATCCTGGATTTTCTGTTTATAGAGAGTATGTAGTGCAGGGTTGAAAAAAAAGGGCTCTGATGTCATACTGCCTCAGGTTTGAATCTCAGAGTTATAATTCTGGGTCAATAAATTCACCTTTATGTACTTTATTTTCCTCCTACATGACACATGATAATAATAGCACTGACACAGAGGGGTAGCATGAGCAGTAAGTGGGTTCTAACATGCACAGTGCTCAAAGCAGTGTCTGGTACATACCAAGTGCCAATCAATAATTATTCTTATTTCTAGCAATTTCCCTAATTATATTGGGTTGTTGGGAAAGTCATGATGTACTTTTGCATAGAAAATACGATCATTGGGACTAGCAGTTAGCATAATGGCTATGTCGCTGGACTCCCACGTAGTCGACCGCGGTTCGAGTCCCAGATCCAGGGGCTTAAACTCACGTCGGGTGCGTGTGTGTGTGTGCCCAAGATCCCGAGAGGAGAATGGAGGAGAAGGGATTGCGGCGTGGCCATCCCCCCTGGGGGGGTGATTTCTTGCTTTCTATCTCTCTGTCTGTCTCTGTCTGTCTGGTGAGCGCACGCGCCCTATAGTGAAAACCTCTCAAAAAAAAAAAAAGAAAAAAAGAAAATACGATCATCTACTATGTTAGCTTGTTGAATATATCCTCTTAACAGATGCGTGTTACTGATTTGTTCTTAAATATTTCTAATTTTTAATCTGAATTCTGATCAAAATATTTTGAAATCCTTCTGGTAATTATGACCTAAATATTTTATGGTTTTTCTACTTCCTGAAGTTGGAAGCTTCATTAACCTTTCTGAACAGAGCATGGCAAATTGACTTTCCAAGATGTCCTAGTCAGTCAATAAGAGTCAGGCTAAATTGTAGGTCTCATGTTCTCAAATAAGTTCAGAGAAATCAGGTTTAAGATTCCTGAGATGTTGGTGGTGCCGTTATTGAGAAAGCTTTGAGCAAGTTTGCTCTTTTCTGAGTGCAGTATTTGAACATATATTTGTTGGGCATCAACTCTTTAGTCATTTTGTGGGAACAAAGTGAAATATAAATTGGTCCTTGTCTTGAAGGACCTTTTAGGCTACTGGTGAGTGAGGGATGAAGGTAGAAGTGACAGAAAAGTTACTATGATACAACTGCTGTTAGAACACATTTAGAGAAAGAAAGAGTGTGTGTGTGTGTGTGTGTATATATATATATATACACACACACACATACACACACACATATGTATTTACATATGTGTTGCCAAAATTGGGAAAGATGTAGACCCTTCATTAAGCCTAAAATTACCTCAGTATTGAAACAACCAAACCCCGATTTCTTCTGAATATAACTTAAATTAACTTGCTATATTTGAAATGTAAAAAATATTCCTCATTAATTATTGTTTCCAATCCTCTTAATCCAGAGTGAATTTTAATAATACCGAGTGAATTTATGTGTCAGCATACATTCAATACTTGAGTTTCTTTTTTTTTTTAATGAGGGTAAAGTAAACTCATAAAAACATATTAATTGTGGTACCAGGAGTTAGCGTAATGGCTATGTCGCTGAACTCCATGTGGCCAACCTCAGTTTGAGTCCTGGACCTGGTGGCTTAAATTCATGCCAGGTGTGTGTGCGTGCATGCCCAAGATCCTGAGAGGAGAATGGAGGAGAAGGAATTGCGGCGTGGCCATCCCCCCTGGGGGGTATTTTTTGCTTTCTGTCTCTCTGTCTCTCTCTGTCTTTCTGGTGAGCGCAGGAGCCCTCTAGCAAAAACCTCTCAAAAAAAAAAAAAACATATTAATGTGTCACTACATATCAATACTTGATAAGCATACTACCAACAATTGATCTTAAAATGTTTGGATCCATAGGGTATATGTTGGACCTGCCTGAATATATGAGAGATTTCAGGAAGATAAGAAATCTATAAATCTGTTTGCACTGGCTTTTAAAGTGTTGACAAGGAACTGCAATTAATAGCTATGTTTTTCATGTTTATAGAAAAGAAGAATGCTTATAAAAGAAAGTATGGGTGTGGGAAATAACAGGCTTAAAAATAAAGAAATTGCTACATTCAGCCTTCCCTCTGGATTTTTCCCTCTGTCTTTGTGATTCAGAAAAATTGAAGTTGTCAGTAGTAAGCAGATTCTTATTGTGATAAGTGGAAACAGCATGTTGTATTTTTTTGTATCTTCTTTTAGTTGTTGATAGTTAAATGGGAACTTAGACCTAGAAGCACTTCAGAAAAATATTTTTCAAATGAATGGAATGTCTATAAAGTCTGCTTACATGGGAATTTTAGCTAGGTGACATAAGAATTAATGAATTATAAGCTTAATTCTTATGAGGCATTATTTAAAAATTTGTCTCTGGTGAAGAAATCTGGCAAGCAAACCTAAGACGTAAAAGACAGGAACTATAATTATAATTAACCTCATCTCTCCATCAATTAAGTGGAGGAAGGAATGGAGTCCTACACACACAGGTGGTGTGATACGTGAATGTGGGCGAGTGTGTGAGTGCCTATGTGGTATGAGTACAGCAGTGCATAACATGTATAACGTGCAGGGACAGCTTACTAGGGCTAGGAAGAACTGGGAGTGCAACACTTTTTTCATTGCCACTTTGCCTCAGAAACCAGAAGCATGAACATCTGTAGTATGTCAGAGAATGGAGACATTTGGATGTGTCTGGTTTTGATATCATTAAGTGACCAATGAATTAAAGTAAGTGAGAGGATAGAGATATATAGAGGTTTTGATAAGCTGAGACTGGAGGGTGAGATGGTATAATCTGGCCAAGTTAGAAGTGAATGATCTGTTGCTGATGCGATGTGTTTGATAAATTGTCTATATTAGCAGGAATTTTGAGAAAAAAAGAGTTACAGAAAATGAAAGCAATAAAACTTGTGTATCGGAAAGTTTTTCTACTACAAACTGGAAAAGACAAGGCTGCCCACTTTCTCCACTTCTTTTCAGTATAATATTGGAAGTCATAGCCAATGCAATCAGACAAGAGAATAAAATAAAAGGCATTCAAATAGGGAAGGGATAAATTAAATTATCTCTATTTGCAGATGACATGATTAGTCCAGTCTTCTTTTGATATTTAAAGGATCATCCATGGCTGCTAGAGAGGCAGATTTTTCTTAGCTTTGTAACTTCATTGGACAGAGGAAAAAAGTGCTCTGCCATTGATTGACTTGTGTAGTGGAGGAATGGCTATTGAAGAATGGCCCCAGTCATCACAGAGGCCTGGGATGGCACTCTGGCATAATCATTTATCAGCTGAATGGTGAAAATAGGTTTCATTTCTCTCTGAGTCTCAGTTTTCTTAGCTGTGAAAATCAGATAATATGTTTACCATAGTTTTGTTGTGATATTTAAAGGAAGTAGCAAGAATGGAAAGCTTAGTAAAATGCTTGGTCAATACCCAACCAATTACTCTCTTTTATAGTTTTGATCATGCATCATCAAATATAGAATACCAATAATGATAAGTTGGTTATCAGATTTAACGATAATGCTTTTTTTCAGGGGCATAGCTTAAATATGAAATTTTACTGTTTTTAACTAATCACTATTATTATACATTAATCCATATGATACATACGATTTTTCCTTTTTAGCGTCAACATCTATATTTGAGGCTGATCACACAAATTTGGAGTCTAATGGGATCATTAGGGATTTTGGGGATCAATTTTGACCATTAGGAATTCCAGAGAACTGTGGAGATACTCTTTTCTTACCTCGTGCATCTGATCATGACACAGAAGCTTTATGACTGACAGTATAGTTTTAGGTTTGTTACAACCAACTTTCTTTTTTCTCCCCATTAATCAAATAATCTCTCAAGGGATAGCCTCTTTTGAGAGAAACCAGAATCTTTCTGATAAATCCCTGATGCTGGAAAACAGTGCATGGAGTCTGAGAGGATTTGTAGAAGGACTTGGTAGTTGATCGTTTACCTGGCTGTCATCAAAACTTGGCCAAATTGCTTCTATGTCACCACTCTCTTTGTAGCTCTTCATATCTTTGTTAATTTTAAGAAATTAGAATTTTACTGATGTTAATTTAGTTGACATGAGATAAGTAATCTTAAATTACAAAAGAAAAACTTAGCTATTTTTCAGTTTTCTTCACAGTACAGTGTTGAATTTTTTTTTTTTTGAGGCTTTTGCCATAGAGCTGTGCACTCTCCAGAGAGAGACAGAGAGAGTCAGTGAGAGGGAATATGAAAAATCACCCCCTAGAAGGGATGACCATGCTGCAATCCCCCTCCTCCATTCTCATCCAGGCATTTTGGGCACTCATGCACACACACCCAGTGTGACCTTCAAACTGCCAGGTCTGGGACTCAAACGATAGTCATCTATGTGGGAGTTCAGCACTGTAACCACTACTCCATCTTCCGGCCCTCTATTTTTAAACATTTTAAGCAATGTTTGGTGTTAATACATCTAAGCTTTAATCTGACTGAGGGTGATGCTACCAATGAAAATTACTAATCAAAGATGACAATATATGAATGGATATCTTGGGATAAACTGTGTTTATAGATGAGAACACAATGGAAACTGTCTTTCAACCACCATGCCTAACTGCTGACATGCTACTATTTTCAAAATAATAATTTTTATTTTAATTTCTAATTTTTATGCTGCACAATAGTTGTACATGTTTGTGGGGTACAGTGTGTTTTTCAAAGCATACATAAATATGTAATAATCAAATCAAAGAAATAAACATGGAGCCAAACAATGTCATAGAGGTTAAGGCAACTCGATTCCACATGACTGACTACATGGTTTGAGTTCTGAACCCAGTGACTTGAAAAACATGCTGGGCATGTGCGTGTGTGTGCTCAAAATCTATAAAAGAGGAAGAAATGGAGGAGAAGGTATTGTGGTGTAAGTATTGCCCATGGAAAGTGCTTTCTCACTTTCTCTCTCTGTCTCTGTCTCTCTCTCTCTCTTTCTCTCTGGTGAGTGTACCCTATAGCAAAAACTAAAACAACAACAACAAAAAGATTATGACCATAGATTATTAAAGTAATGGATTATATGCCTGCTAGTTTTACAAAGTGTTTCTTTGAATAGTAACTTAAATTTTGTAACACTATTTTGAGATGGGCATAGCAGTGACGATTACATTGAATAACAGCAAATTTCCTTCATACATCAAATTTCTTTGCTTTTCTTGCAATCATATTTTACTCCTTTTTTTCCTCATTTAGTGTAAGATTGAATACCTGTTAGGGCTATCAAAAGTCAGTTTGATATAGACATCTATTTATGTCATATTCTTTCAGTGTAAGTAATTTTTGACTAAATATAGTTTTCCATTAAATGGGAATATTAAGATATATATTAATATTATTTAGACCCACGAAATATTAAAGGGCTTCATTGCAGTGGAGTGGGTATATTCAGAGAAGCCTACCAGGCCAGAACAATGCAAAGTAGAATGTAGAAGGGCTTGGGAGGGAGTTGTGAATAAGAGAAGTATAGGTAGGGACAGCTTTCTTAGCTCTGTATGTAGGACCATTGGAAATGTACCCTATGAATTTAAAACTTCATTTTAAACCTCTTTGGGATAATGTTGCACCTAGATATTTTTTCTCCTAATGACTCGTAGCCCTAAACTCTGGTACCCATGTTTCAAGTGTGATCTCAAGCCTTGAGCGTAGATGAATCTCAGTCCTGGAATCACTATTTGAGTTTCTGTGTACTGAGTTCAAGCAGAGTGCAGGGATTTGGAATCCACCTTTGGTGCATCCCATCCTGTAACTATGATATATGATAAAAGGAAAAATTGCAGCCAAACTTGACTATGTTCAAAGCAAGGTGTTAGTGAAAGGAAGGGATGGAAAATAAGTCCGAATGGATTAATGGCTCATGATAAATGTTTTATTATAAGAGCTTGTGACTGATTAGATAATTTTTACTTCCAAGAGTAGAATTTAAATATTTGTGTCTGGCTTGTTACCAAAGTAAATAAATCACCGAAGAATCTTGTTAATAGTAAAATATTTACATGCAAAAAAAGCATGAAGTAATTTTTCTTGTAAGTAATCAATATCTTATTTAGTCACTAATTTTTAAAAAATAATATGTACTACTGTACGGATCAACTTACGAAATTTAAAAAAAAAAGGAAAATGACCATGAAAGATTCTCTTTGACACCTATCCATTCAGTAAAATAAAAATAAAGTGGAGAAAAGTTTTTTGGCCAGTCGTGATTGTTAGTAGAAACTAAACATTTAATGAAATAATTTGCTCAAGATTGTAAGAGTATCTGTAACATTCTAGATTAAGTCTTCCCTCACTCACACTCACACTCACACTATTTCTATTGAAAGTAGCATGTGTCTATTAGAGGGCAGAAACTACACATGGTGTCCATTTGGGTTAATTTTCTTTCTCAATGTTCTGAGGTCAAATTATCTTGGACCATCTTATAACTCCAATTCATATCCTTTCAAAGACCTAGAAACATATATAGCCAGCAATTTATATTTGGGAGAAAAACATTGTTAACTTTATTTTAAAATGTAGTTCAAGTGCTTCTTATACATGAATCAGTGAATTGGTTTTATTGTTTATCACTTACCTTTCTCGTCAGTTTCAAATATAGCTATTATAAGGAACAACCGTTTGTTCTGATCACTTACTGTTTTTCTCCTAAGACATTTCAGAGCTGTAAAATGACTTTTGAGAAGCTCTGGGAACATCTTTCGTCTTTTGAATCAACTAATCAAGATACATTTAATAATATGTGTTACAGAGACTTTGAAATGAACTAACAGGTTGCAAAGTCCTTTGTAAACCCTGAAGTATTTTAAAGATGACAAATAATAACATCTGTGAATACTTTCCCCTTATAGAAATAATCAATAGCCTAACATTGTTTTATTTAGCCTCCTGCGTAGCTCATAGTAGGTGCTCATGCATTTCATTTTTAGTAGACTCCTCCTTGTCTAGGTCACATTAGTAAAACCCATATGATTAGTGGCTCTCGTTTGTGACCATTTTCCAGGACTGGCAAAAGCTAAAATTTTACGTTCTTGCTTTCTGTTTACCAGAATTGTCCAAAATCCATAGTGTGTTTTAATTTCAAGGCTTAAGAATCAACAGGAAAATTTGGGATTTTTTAATGCAAAGATTTGCTGATAATTTAACTGTCATTTATTTAAAAATCAAATGGTGTCATTTTATACCAATTGTGTAAATGTATAAAGGAAAAGAGCAAACTAACAATACGAACAATTTTTTATTGTTCTTTACAATTTGCCTTTGTTAATAAAATTAAACTGGACCAGCAAGTGGTATGGTGGTTAAGGTGCTGGATCCCACGTGGCTACTTGATGGGTCAAGTCCCAGACCCAGTGGCTTGAGAACCTAGTGAGTGGGTGTGAATGCATGCCCAAAACCCTGAGAGGAGAATGGAGAAGAAAGGATTGTGGGATGACCATCCCTTCAGAGGGTTATTCCTTACTTTCCCTCTGATTCTCTCTGTCTCCCTCGGGTGGGCACCCATGCCCTACAGCAAAAATTTAAATTAAGTAATTAATTAACTAATTTTAGGAAAATAACTTGAGTTATATACAGTTCTTAATAGGGCACTATTATTTTCTCAGAGTACAAAAATGCCAATTATCTTTTAAAAAAGAATTGGATACTTGACATCTTAACTATTTTTGATGAGAGACACATGAAATGCAAATATGTATTTATTTAAATTTACATTGGAGCTGGAAGCGGTATTACATAGAAAGCAACTTCCACCTTTTGGATTCTCTCTGTGGGATTTTGTGAGAAATGTGTAAGTAAAAATATATACATGGGCCACCAAATATTTCTTCTAAAAAGGCAAATTGAGTAGAGATGCCTAGTTGGTGTAATGAAGACAGAGATGGGGAAGAAATAACTTTTGGTTGGATTGAAGTTGTTTTTTGTTGTGTTTTGTTTTTGACAGCCAGAGGCTGTGCCATCACCAGAAACAGAGAGTGGAAGAGAGAGGAGAAAGTGCCCCCTCCCACTTTGTTTCATGCCACAATCCCTTCTCCTTAATTTCTCTATCCTGAGCATTCAAAAATCCTCTAAAAAAAAGAAAAAAAAAAAGAATGATCAAGGAATGAACAAATTTGTAACACTTTAGAATGATCAAGGAATGAACAAATTTGTGACACCTTAGAACAAGATTAAAATCCAAAAGAGATTTCAAAGAAGTATAGTTAATTTTAGGGACTTGAGTATTCAGCAGGTACACAGGAAAAATAAATACATTCTTTCCCTGGAAAACAAGTAACTCATCATCTATCTTACCTGACTTACCTGATGAGATCAATATTGAATTACAATGCAGGTTTCACATAAAAAAGGAAAAATATCACAAGTTTATTCAATGTGCACTAAATACTAAGCACTGTGTTAATCACTCTACCAATGTTATTTTATTTCATTCTTATGATGGCCTTGTGGTTTATAGGGACAGGACTAGGAGAATGATGTCCAAATTTGTGACAGAAGGAAAACAGACTTTAAGAGCTAAAAATTTTGCTCAAGGTCACAGTACTAGTTTTCAGTACTGTGATTCGAATCCAAGACTGATTCCAAAACTCAGAATATTAAAAAAAATTTGGATGAACATTTTAAAAAGTTCTTAATTTTTTTAAAGCCTTCAAACTGTTTTCCTCTCTAAAATCTGCTCTTGACATGGTCACCTCTTATTTCTCTTTATTGGAGAGTTTAATTAGTACCACTTAGAAAAAGTAGTAAGTATATTGTCTCATTCTACAATATCAGCACTAAGAGTAGAACATTAATCTAGAAGAAAATACTTAGAAAATGTAAGGAAAGGAGTTGTAAATAGTGTTATGTGTTTATACATGTGTGCATGTAAGATGTAATGCCCTCCAAAAGAGCCATGGTATGCCATTTGGTCCTATTTCTCTGAAGTTTATACTGTAATGAATAGAGTTTATTTATTTATTTATTCATTAATTTCTTTTAAGTTGACCAGAGAGAGACAGAGAGAGAGGGAAAGTAAGAAGGCAAGTCACCAGGTCTGAGACTCGAACCATGGTCGGCCATGTGGGAATGTCCAGCACCTCAACCAACTCGCCACCTTCTGATCCCCATCAATAGAGTTTTTTTGTGGAATTGTGAATGGGAGGTGATATTTAGTGTCACTCAGAGAAGACACTGAACCAACCATTTTGTTTAAAAGGAAATTGATTTCTCTAAAAGGAATACTTCTCTTCAGAGATCTTATCAGAGATCCCCACACTGGATGGTAATTGGTGACCATGCATGTGTGTACTTTGCTGCAAACCTGCTTCCTCTATGGGTTAATCAAACAAGTACATGCAGACAGGCTACTCTTCTCTGAACATCTCTCTCTGTTTTCCTCATTGACAGATGTGATTGTGGCTAATCCATTCGGACACCTTTTATTTCTTCTCTGAGCAAATCATATGCATGCTTTCGTACATGTGTTCGTGAACCCATGAATTAGCGATTAAAATTTCATTAAAAATGTTGGACATTTTTGTTCTATCATTCTTATTTAAATGTTTTCTAAAACTTAAAGATTGAAAAACTACTTTATTTTTAATTTTGCAAAGCGAAGAATACTATAAAAAGAAGTATTAACCTAAGCACATATTCAGGAGATGAGTGTTGCAGGCAGAAGGGAGGGTCAAATGGTGAGAGATTGTTGGATTTAAGAAACAATGAGGGTCACATAGTCTCAGAGCAGAGCTAAGAAGGTGAAGGGAGGAAGTTGAGGAGTGAAGAGAAGTAATAGGTGTCTGGCTTGCTATGGGCTTTGAGGTCCACGGTGGGAACTTCAGGAAGCTTTTAAAAGATTTGATTATAGGAACATCAGAATCAAGACACTCTACCCTGAAAAAGAGATGATTTCACTGTATGATAATTGAAAATTTATGATATAATTATATACTTTAAAGGGTATCTTTGGTCACTTTATGAAAAATAGACATTTGGAATCAAGTGTGGAAACAGGGAGCTTAGTTGGAAGACTTTGGGAATAACCAGGTGCACAATGGTGTCTGCTTGAACTAGGATGGTCAAAAGAACTAGATGGTAGAATCGAGATAATTTGCCAAGAGATTGAACATGACTCATGTAAGAGAGAGAGGAGTCAAAGATGGATTTACTTTGTGAGGGAAGATAAGCTGGTATAACCTGAAGAATGAACTTGCTATTTCCCGAGATGAAGAAGCTCTAAGAGGAATAAGGGTTGTAGGAAACAGATCAAGTGTGAGATCCCCATTGGACACCCAGGTGAGAATGTTGAAGAAGCTGTTAGATTTCAGGGAAGTCTTGACTGGAGGTAAACTTTGAGAGTCAGCAATGTATTGATGTCCTCTATGCCTGTGGATCTGAATGGAACCAACCAACTAGCAAGAGAGAGCTGATATAAAAGAGATGAAGTCTTATGACAGAGCGTTCAGGTGCTTCAGCATTTAGAAATTGAGGGGCATAAAGAGGGATGGACAAGGAAGACTAGGGGGGGAAAGTAGACAGTGAGCAAGTGTCAATAAATACTTTGTTAGCAACATTAAAAAAAAAAAAAAAAAAACCTGTTTGGGGACCAGCAGTTAGCGTAATGGCTATGTGGCTGGACTCCCTGTAGTCGACCAGTTTGAGTCCTGGACCCAGTAGCTTAAACTCACGCCAGGCACATGTGCGTGCCCAAGGTCCCGAGAGAAGAATGGAGGAGAAGGGATTGCGGTGTGGCCATCCCCCCCTGGGGGGTGATTTCTCGCTTTCTATCTCTCTGTCTCTCTCTGTCTTTCTGGCAAGTGCACGTGCCGTATAGCAAAAACCTCTCCAGAAAAAAGAAATAAACTGTTGTGACTTATTGTAGGAACAACAGCCCCACTGGAATAATTCAAGGAAAATAAAAGGAGAAGAAATGGAGCTTGGGATCATAACTATTTCTCCTTAAGGGCTTTGCTCTAAAGTAAAGTATAGAAGTAATGTGGTAGCTAGAAAGGGATATGGATCAAGAGAAGTATTTTGTTTCTTTTTAAAAGCATTTTATTTTAAGATGGGAGGTCCCCTGATGGACTATGTAATGAGTGGGAGGGCCCAGTAGAGAGTGGCAGCAGGTAGGGATTTATAACTGTGCTTTTACTAAAACATTACTGTTTAATGTCCATAAAGCAGATGTATTTTGGCACTAGGGCACCTCCTGGTCCATGGGTGGGTGGGAATTCCCTTCACACTTTGTAGCAGAGTCAGCACCATGACAGAAGCTCACACATCACTCCATTTGCTAAGCTAATAAAGAGGGCAATCAAAAGCCTATGTGCTCACAAGGTAGACTGGTATGGTCAGAAAAGGAGATTTATGGGCTAAAGTGAGCCACAATATTAAAAAGGTCACAAATAACATTTCCCTGTCACGTCTACTCTTGACATATCCCAAGGCCTCTCTTTGGGCTGCTTTTAGAGAATTCATCTGAGCATAGCTGTGAGCTGTTGTACTAACACATGATTGCTAACTCTAATCCCAAGCATGTGAAATAAGGGTGATGGAAGGGGGTTCATACTCAGAACTAGCACTGAGACCTCTTGAGCAAGATGGAGTAGGAGTCCCTGCCAGAATAGTCAGGGAAACACAGTGCCCCTTTCTGCTGCAGTGATCTAAGGCTTTCTTCTAGCACCATCATCCTGCATTTTAGTGATTGCAGAATAGATTTCAGCAGTGAGAAACTACTCTTTGCCCGCATAAGAATCAGAGCTGTGCTTTCTTCTACATTGGATATATTCTGGCTGCAAAATACTTCTCTTTTAAAATGCTGCAAAATTCTTTTTTAAATGTCTCCTTTGCTTCAGATTAAGTGTTGTAGAGTGTTCAACTCTTTTTTTTTTTGGCGTAGAGTGAACCTTTAGTCACATATTTTTCTGCCACTTGAAGGCATTTAGAATTTGTTATTGATAGAAGCTCAATTGAAGCTTACTTTTGCCAGTCTATAAAAGAAAATAGATTGTATATGTGTATCTGTGTGTGAATGAGAGTTGAAGTTATGTTTGGTTTATTGTTAGAAATTTTTCAAATATTAGGAGCATCTATTTTTCTAGTGGGTTGAACATGCTCTCTACTAGGCAATATTCTGGTAGTTAAGTAATTTAAAAAACACTTGAGTAAACCTAAATTAATAAATAAACTACATTTATTTATATTTATGGTTCACTTCTACACTGAATATAAGCACCAATAAGTAAAAATAGTTATAAAAAAATGGTTCCAAGTAAAACAGTTATCATTAACAAATGAAAGAATCCCTGACCACCCTAGGCTTCCAGATGAAAATAGCAATCAGGAACAGATAGCGATTATTATTGTTTTTTTTGCTTGTCCTGATTTGTCAAAAACTTAATATTAATTCACTTTCTCATCTTAAAAAGTTAAATAACAGAGAACTGTTTTCATTATCAATTAGGAAGCACAAAGATGCAAAGTATAATCATGAAGATATTTAGAGAGCTAGAAATCTCCATCCAAATGGGCTTTTGCAGCATTTGGGCTAATCCCAGTGTTTTCTTTTGATTACTTTGGTACCATTTAGTCCACTTACTGTATCATCTTGTAATTATGCAGAACAGTTTTTCATCATGAAAGTAGTTACGTTCTCTCGTTGTTTGACACAAGTGTAAAGAAAAAGTATTTAAAATGTCAGGCTACTTTGGTATGTTATACCACAAATGATGGAGCAGATGTTTTTAAATAAACATAAGCTCTGGTTGTGCATTGTTGAGACACCAAGAGAGCCTTTTTCAGAAGCAGGGGCAGCTCATGAATTTAGACGAGGCTTAAATACTGTACTTTCACATAAAACCATAAAAAGTTGGCTGAAGTATCAGGGCAAATGAATGGCATCGAGTTGAGCATGTTATAACTCAGATTACCAATAAAAATGTCAACTTTGAATCCAAAGTGAATAGTTTTGTAATTCTGAACTGAAAGCATGTTTTAATTGCTTTCAAATGGAAAAAATTTCATATAATTTAATAAAATTTATCTACTTTATTATCAATAAAGCTATTATTGCAGCAAAGGGAAATGGAGGATTTAAATGTCATTTCTAGCATCTAATTTCCCAGCTCTTTTATTAGGATGTTATTAAAACAAGACCAAATGGACTTTGCTATATCCATAAAAGCCAGTCAAGCAACAAGAGTTCATCTGGGCACTGTAGAGTCATGTGTGGCTGTAGCCTGGGGTACAGTGTGGGGTGAGTGTGGAAGAGATATGCTATAGTGTGAGGTGAGAAATGGCCTGGAAACAGGTGTGATCTGTCAGGAGCAATGTTTGGCATTCTAGAGCTTGTGGAGCCTAAAGAGCAGCGCAGGGGAGAAACATGCCAGCAACAATGGCTATCTTTGCACCCACAGGATCTATTAAAGAACCATTGCTAATCAACTAAATTCTTTGAAACAAATGATGATGATTATTTAGATCCTTGGCATTGGCCAATATAGGAGAGGTCTTTTTCTGTTAGAAAGTAGTGGCACTAGCTTGCTAAATGGGTACCTGAATTTCAGAGGTTCCTTCTATGGATATATTGGGATCAGTTCAAGGGCTGGTAAGAAGCAGAATAGCTTGTGAATGACAGAACTATTTAGAGAAAAAAAGTTTACAAATGAGCCTAGAAGGTGTCCAGGTATCTGTGGTTATTGCTACGACAAAAGCATGGAAAGAGAAATAAGCAATTTTCAGCATATGTAATGTGCTAAATATTGCATTGAGTGTTCTTACTTTTTTAAAGAATGTCTTTCTTTCATGAGTACATGTGCATGTGAGAGAGAGTGGTACCCCAACATGTCCTTTATGTGATTACCCACTCCCACCTTCAGCCAGTTTCAGATCATGTGCACACACGTACCTGGTGTGTTCAAGGAGTTTATCAGATACAAACCTGGAACCTTCCCTTGAAGAACATTGTGTTACCAGTATGTCATTGTTTCATCTCACATTGGAACTTTAACTGTAATTATAGTCATAGTGATAAGTGACATTTTCTAAAAACTAACCATCTTGCTAGTAATGGTGCTAAATACTTTGCATATTTTGTTTCACTTACAATAATCCTTGTAGTATTATCGTCATTTCACAGATGATTCCAAATTCCAAGTTTATTCTAAGCTTTCTATCTTTGTTTCATGTTCTTTTTCAGTGTGCAATGGGTACCGTGGAACATACAGTGCCATCTTGTATTTTTAATGAAAAGAACTATTACTCCCTTGTTTTGAAATACTGTGGATATATGTTACAACTGCAGGGCAGTCCTCTGAGTGTCCTTGACCTAATTCCTCACCCTTTTTTTGCTTGTAGTTCTCAAGAATAACTATGAAGGGCAAGCTGGTGGCATGGTGGTTAAGGTGGCTGGATCCAACCTGACCAACTGAACTGTTTGAATCCCAGGCTTGGTGACTAGAAAAGCATGCAGGGTGTGTGCATGCCTAAATTCCTGAGAAGAGATTGGAGGAGAAGAGATTGCAATATGGCCATCTTCCCTGGTGGTGTTTCTCACTTTATCTTTCTTTCTCCCTTTCTCTGTCTCTGGTGATAACAAATTAAAAATAAATAAATAGAATAACTGCAGAGTGTGCTAGGAGTGCCACATTGTGAGATAAGGGGAGAGTTAGCTGTGAAAACCTGGCTCAATCCTCTCCTTCCCCTATCCAGAATAGGCTATATTTCATACCTTAACCCAGTGACTCTGGAGCATATAACCAAAGGTGGGCTGCTTTTGGGCCCCCTCATTTAAGGTTTATATGGAGAATGACAAGTTGAGACTCCATATCCTTGGGCAGCTTTCTGAGCCTTGAGAAACCTGCTCACAATGAACCCTAGGTTACTGTTGTCCCTTGCTGACTGACTATAAGGGGTAAACCTGCTGCATGTAACTCATTGCATATGAATATGTTTTGCCTCACTGGACTCAGACAAGTTGGTAACCAGTGCACAGTGAATCTTCTTCACAATAATCTTTATTAAACACTCACAAACTTCCCCCTTTTTTTTTTTTTTTTGAGAGAGAGGTTTTTTTTTTTTTTTTTTTTTTTTTTTGCTATATGGTGTGTGCGTTCACCAGACAGACCGAGACAGAGAGAAAGTGAGAAATCACCCCCAGGAGGGATGGCCACTCCACAATTCCCTTCTCCTCCATTTTCCTCTCGGGATCTTGAGCATGCACCCCGACGTGCCCAGTGTGAGTTTTAAGCCACCAGGTCCAGGACAAGAACTGCGGTTGACTACATGGGAGTCCAGAGACATAGCCATTATGCTAACTGCCGGTCCCCACAGACTTTCAATTCTGTATACAGATTTCTATTTGGGCACAGAAGTTGGGTAGTGAGCCCCAAGATGTAAAGTCACATCCTTATCTAAATGGAGCGTGACTTACAGACATGGTATCATCAGAAGTAAAAGACTAGGAAGGGGAAACAAGGAATGTGAAAGAGCCAACACTGAGGTTTTGACATGAACAGGAGGATCCATTGACAATGGAAACAGTTTTATACCTAGCCAAACTGTTCTGTGATAGCAAACCTTGAGTCAGGGGAAAACTGTTTTAAAGGGACTATTTTTAGTCACGTGACCAAAGAATCACAGACATTTATGTGTGTTTGTGTGTGTATTCTAATGTAGATGCACCCAAAGTTTTAGGCTTTTCGCTTAGGATTAGAGTGATATGCTGTGTGTGTGTGTGTGTGTGTGTGAGAGAGAGAGAGAGAGAGAGAGAGATAATTTAATAATACCAAAGTTATTTTAGAAAAAATAAAGAGGAAAATACTCACAAGCCTAGTAGCCAAAGATACTACTGTTTTACTTCTGTGTTATCCCATCTGACAAATGTTTACAAAGTTACCATCATCAGCAAGGATATTGGCAAAAATTTGATACGTGATAGTAACAGTGATATCCAGAGACAGATATCCAGATATCAAACCTGGGCTCTGTCATTTATTGCCTTGAAAAAATTACAGTTATTTTCCAGTTCTGATTACTCATATGTAAGTACATATAAAGTTAGTGCCTGCCTCATGAGGTTGCTGAGATTAAATAAGATAAAACGTATGAAATAGTAAGTCCTTGGCCTAATAGTACAGAGCACATAGGTTTCACATTCATGAAAGGTTGGCTTTCATTATCATTTGGTATTCATACTTTACAGAAATCATCTTTAAATGTGCCTTTAACCACTTAAAAAGTGTTTAACAGGGTGAGGAAATTTCAATACTATTACTGCCAAACCACTGGTAAGGAAGTCATGTAATTGTATGTTAAGGACAACTCAGAAGATACTGACAGGCTTAATCTCATCCATGCCACAGCATGAAACTAAAAAATACAAGGAAAACAAGGACCTCACTCAGGCCACTCAGATATAAACTGACCATACACATTAAAGTCTTCATGTGAACGAGCTATATTTCAAGTGACAAAAGTCAAGTATGATTCCTATTTTTTAATTCCAGCTGTTTGTCACCCACCTAATTGCACTGTGACATTAGAGCAGGTTACTTAACTTATTTAAACTTCAGTCTCCTAATAAGAGATTGATGAGCCCAGAATGTACTGGGGAAATTTAATCATCTAATTCTGAGGCTGGGAGAGCTTATGAAATTTTCTAAGAAAATTCTATTTAGCATATGAATATGGATTTGTTTGTTCTTTCCTTTACTCTAATGAAGCTTCAGAAAAACTGATCTCAGTTATGTTGCAGACTATCTGTCCAAAGTATGGAAGGATTTTATTCATTTTTATTGTGAGATACCTGAAATCTAGCTGGAAATTTTAGACCAGTAGGATTTTAGTGATTTTTAATACCCTCTTCACCTTTGAGTTAGGATGCCAAATTATAACACTTTGTGATTTCTGAAAATACTATTACTTTACTGTAGAAATTTTGTGCCCATTTCAAATTATAATTTCAAATTATTTTTTCACACTCAAGGGTATAGTGATGAATGGTACCAGCTGTGTAATTGCAGTTTTGGAGTTCTGCAGTGACAATGAAATAGCATAAAACTTCAGAGCTGATGGTAGTACTAGAGATTTGGCAACATTTAGCCCCGTCTGTAATTTTCTTTATCACAATATTGCAGCATCCCTTAGCAATAGACTGACTTATTGTTTCAAATGGGAAGGAAGGTAAGTTTCCTTTAAAGCCCGAGTTTCTAAAAATCAAAGCTGAGAGATTCAGAAGTCTTAGAAACAGGGAAAACTTCTACCACTGGGGACCCAACTTTATTTCTACCTGGCAAATCTTGTCTTTTTCTATCCAGCTGATTTTTTCCTGCCTACTTCAGAGCAGGGACAAAACATGGTAATAAGGATTTAATTTAAGAAGAGCCACACTAATCAAAGAGCTTTCAGAAAAGTTGTTGAAAGTCCTTTTCAGGAAAATGGCCCTATTGAGGCACCTTCTCTAGTGTAGGAGTCCACACCCACCTCCATATTGGAAGTAGCCAGGGTGGCAGCATGGGGTAGCACAGAAGAAACACACGTCTTCATTCTAGATCCTTATCTAGGGTTAGCACACTGGCAGTCTGCTCACTAGACCTAGCCTCACGGTATTTAGTATGTCCTTCACAGCACAGGCTTACACAATATTTTACACTTGGATTGTTTGGTTAAAAACAAACAAACAAACAAACAACAACAACAAAAAAAAAAAAACAGGGACATTTCACATAAATATCTAAACTGCTGAGTATCCTTGTAAAACACTTGAGCCTTTGGCTCTTATTCCCCTATTTGCCAAAAAAGTCTATACAAGAGTAATTTTGACATTTTTAGAGAAACCTAGTATGATATTCTGATTTACAATAACAGATATATTTTAGCCTTTGTCTCTGGTTCGTGACATAGGCCTACCAATCTCTTGGAATGTTCTGGTGATAGGAGTGTCTTTCCAATGAGGTGACTCTTGGTAGGCTTCTGGCTGGGAACTGATTGTCAGAAAGACCAAGAATAGGGGCCAGATCGTGGCACAGTGGTGACAGCATGATACTCTGAACTCTGGTTCACCTGGACAGGCTTTAGGTTCATGTTCACAGATTGTGAATAAACTAAGTGAAGGAGGTCAACCCTCAAGATATCCAGCCACCATCCTACCAACAGGATGGCCAGAGAGAACAAATGCAGAACATGCACTGGTCTCTTTGGAGAAAATGGAATAGTTTTGTTTGTTTGTTTGTATTTTTTTTTTTTTTTTTTTTTTTTTTTTTTTTTTTTGCTGCATTGAAAATCAGAACTCAGACCTTGCCTGCCTTTGGATGTTAGGATTTATACTAGTGACCCGTCAGGATCTTAATATTTTAGCCTGAGACTGAGAACTAAATCATCAGGTCTGTGACTCTGAGGCTTTCAGATTTGGACTGAGTCATGTTCCTATCTTCCCAAAATATCTACCTTGAAGACAGTTTGTTGTGGGACTTCTCAGCCACCATAATCATGTGAACCAATTCTTGCAATAAATTCTCTCTCATGTATCCATACACATCTTATTGGTTCTGTCTCCCCAGCTAATCCTGACTAATACAATATTCTTTAGAATATCTTTTGCCAAAAACAAAAATATAGACCAATGGAACCAGACAGAGAACTCAGAAATAAACCTAAGCATGTATTATCAACTAATTGTCAACAAGTCCACCAGGAAAACATAAGGAAAAAAGATAGTAGATCCTAATGGTTTTGGGAAACTGGATAGTGACATACAAAAGAATGAAACTGGAACCTTATCTTAAAAAACACACAAATATCAACTCAAAATGGATCACAGAGTTAAATGTAAGACCTGAAACAATAGAATTCCTGGAGAAAAACATACAGAAAAAGTTCATCATAAAGAAATCTGCCCCACCACCTTTGTTGCAGCATTATTCATAATAGCCAAAATGTGAAAACAACCTATGTTTTTTTTTTTACATATCAACAGATGAATAGATAAAGAAAATATGATATAGATACAGATAAAGATAGGTATGTATGATTCTGCCATTTGTGACAACATGGGTGAATCTGGAGGCAATTCTGTTCAGTAAAATAAGTTAAAAGGCAAGCATAGTAAGAAAACTACGATATTATCCCACTTCATGTGGAATCTGAAAACATCAAAGACAGAATAGAATGGTGATTACCAGCAGCAGGGGTTTGAGGAGGGCACACGGGTGGAAATGGCAAAGTGTAGATGAAAGGTTATTATGTTTTAGTTATGTAGAATGACTAGATCTAAAGATCTAATGTGTAGCATGAGGACTATGGTTAATGATATTGTATACTAAAATTTGCAAAGGGAATGAATTTTGGATGTTTTCACCAACAATAACAACAAATAAAAGGTAGTCATGTGAGGTGATGAATATGTTAATTTGCTATATAGTCCATCTCTGACACACATGTGTGTAATGTAACATAATCATAAGTGTAACACCAGGGGCAGACAGTATATTAGAATTCTTCCCATAAACATGTCCAATGCCTCAAAATATTAATTAATTTATTAGAGATTACAAAAGAATGATATCCTAATTTTATATTGTCTATATTGATTGTTCTTTGAAACACACTTAAAAAGAGATGTGTTTGCCTCAACTACTAAATGGTTACCCAGCTGTTCAATTATTATGTGCAAAGAAGTGTAAGCGCTTAATTATTTCCATTTACTTACCAGTTTTTGAGGTAATAAATTGATTCCTTACAGTCTTCTGAAAATGAGCAATTGGTTTTTTAAAAAGACTATTGTTAAGAACTCATGGATTTAAGCATAGATTACAGTTTCAATTAAGTAGTTATCCTTTTTTGAAGTTCACATTGTCCAATCTTCTGCCTAATAAGAGCTTCTTCAAGTTAGTTCTTAAATACTATTGATCTACTCTAGTCTCTGATTGTCTCCTTGCTGTCTATTATGATATGTTTGAGTCTCAAAATTGTTTATTTTCTTCAACAGATATACAAGAGTCTTTTTTCTTATCAAAGTAATAATATTTTGCAGATCTATACTTAAGAGCATTTGCACATTTTGTTTCTGATATTATGATTAAAGCAATCTGCTCTGAGCTTGGTAATCAATTTAGTTCACTGTTTACTAAATATGAATATATTTGAAAAAGTATTTAATATATGTACAATATAGAGTGTTTCATGTATATTTATATTTGTTGTCAAAAGTTTACAAACACTGGGACCAGCAATTAGCGTAATGGCTATGTCGCTGTACTCCCATGTAGTTGACTGCGGTTCGAGTCCTGGACCCAGTGGCTTGAAACTCACGCCGGGCGCGTGTGCGTGCATGCCTAAGATCCCGAGAGGAGAATGGAGGAGAAGGGATTGCGGCGTGGCCATCCCCCCTGGGGAATGATTTCTCGCTTTCTGTCTGTCTCTCTGTCTGGCAAGTGCATGTGCCCTATAGCAAAAACATCTCCAAAAGAAAAAAAGATTACAACCACTAACCTACAAAGAAACTTTCTCCTCATAGTCAAATACCTACAGCACTGACTAAAATATAAAGGGATAGACATAAATGAAGGAAACTGCAACTCCTACTACTTAAAGTTATTTCTCCTTCTTATGTAGACTCTATAAGGTGACATAATTTGGAAATTGGAAACAGATTAGGAAACTGAAAAATATGCAATGTTTTACACAAAATTTTTTTATGATTAAATAATTCATTTATAAATTTAATTTTGCCATAGTGTGGTCGCCACCATGCCCAATTTATAAATTTATTATTTTTTTTAATTTCAAGAAAGGATAGAATAAACATATCCACAAACCTACATCACCCCAAAAAAGTATCAAACTGTCAGTAATTTTTAATTCTTTCTTCCATTTTTGCAGCATATGTTTGTGTGTGTGTGTGTGTGCATGTGTGTGTGCTGTAAATTGGATCCTATGTATTTACAATTTTATAGTTTTTTTATGATCAGTTACTTAATTAGGTTATTGGCAAAAAATTTAGGACACCAATCTGTGAGGATAAACTCCATTTGTAAGGGTAAACATGGATTGCAGGTAGCCCCAGGAACAGCTTTGATTTCTGGTAAAATTTACCAGTCCACAGCTTTCTGATCAACCTTACACTGCTCTGAAATCTCATATTTCTCCTTCTCTGTGTTGAAGATCTCACCTTCCTGGTGTTTTTAACATAACACAATATGAACATGTTCATATCACTTAACATTCACTAAGATATGAGCTTTTAAAATTGAATAATAGGGACAGATGGTGACACATGGTAAAATGTGGTGCTTTGTGAAGCAGACCCACATGGGAAGGTTCCTGGTTCACATCTGGAGACCTCCCAGGGTATACTAGGCATGCACATACTCATGATCTGAACCAAATACAGCTGGGGTTGTCAAAACCTTGTTAGGGGTATTTTATCTCTCACTTTCTCTTTTTCTCTCACTCCTGTAATAATTAAATAAACTTTAAAAATTGCATAATAACTTTCACATATATGTACTATTCACCCTTATTACAAGTAACTCAGGAGCCAGCAGGTGGCATGGTGGTTAAGGTGCTGGACACTCTCACATGTCCAACTTCGGTTCGAGTCCTGGACCTGGTAGCTTGCTTTCTCACTTTCTCTCTCTCTCTCTGGTTAAGTTAAAATAAATGAATGAATAAATAAAATTAAATAATTCTTTTTTAAAAAAGCAACTCACATTTGTCAATAAAGTTTTGTCGTAATCTGATTGTTTTCTTAGTGTATATTCTCATATGTAAATTTATGAATCAATGTTATAAAAAATTTCATTACTCTTCATGAAAATCACATTTTAGAAAGTTTATACCAAATTATATTTTATTCCCGACAATGGTATACAAATACATATGTTCTTAATATTTATTGCATTTTTTTAAAGTTCATAAAATGCCTTCTCATATCTTACTTAATCCTCCATGCTAACAATAAAATTTAATATCACCTTCATTTTATATGTAAAGAATCTAACTACTAGGTTATTAAATTATTTGCCCAAGGCTTCTACCAAATGAAAAAGCCTGTAGTAGAAAGAGTTCATGACTTGTTTAACATCAGCGATCTGGTTAGAGAACTGGGATGTCTTTTCATCTCAGTTGAGAGTCTCTTTCTCTTTCACCTGAATCTTCTGTGAGTTCATTGATTCTCACTGCTATTCTATGACTGATTAAAAAATAACTGAGTGTGTGTGTGTGTGTGTGTGTGTGTGTGTGCATGCATATGTGTGTGTGTTTAGTTTAGAAGGTCAGCCTTAAAACACTGAAATCTTAAAACTTAATCTGTTTGTGTTTGTTCTTAGGCATTACTGGTCCAGAGTCATTAGGGTGTTTCCTTCTAGTTGCCATTAGCGTGATTATTATTTATTCAGACTTTTCCAAAAATTGACTCATGTACACGCTTCTCTGTTTCCTCATTACCCACCCCATAGTTTTTCCTGAGTGATAAATAACATTATTTTTTGGTAATTGTCTTATAATAGAGAATATAGCACAGTGTTAAAATTTACTCTGTGCAAAATTAGCTGGCCCTGAGTCTTATTCTTCAGTTGCAGTACATCTTAACTGATCTAAATGGTGCCATAAATACCTGTGCAGCTCTGTTGCAGAAGCTGGGAAATGACCATGACAAAGAAAATCCAATTTCATTATGCTTGGTGCATTATTATTTAATCGGGAGCACTATTTTTTTTTTTTTATGTGAAGAACACCGGACAAACATATGTAAATGATTTTAATCATATTTTGTAATTGGGCAAATATGCCTAAGTAAAAGTAAAGGCAGAGAGAAGAAAGACCTTGAGAAACTCATTTCCTGAAATGGAATACTGTAGATTTGGCCCCATAGCCCAGGAGGTAATTGGAATGTGTGTTGTTCTTGGATGCCTCTGAAATGAAGGCCAAAAGGAAAGAATTCAGAGACCTTGAAATGGAAAGGTTGGTGTTACTCATCCTCTGATGACTGTCTTCAAAGTCAACAAAATCAAACAGCTGGAGTTGAGAAAAATCATATTGCGGTGGGGAAAAGATCAGGCCACTCTTGACGGTCCTTTGGATTTTACTATAACTGTTTCATTTCTATTTTGTTATTACAAAGATCACCTATTTTAATGAGATCTTTTAACATTTGCAGATTACTCTTTGGGAATCTCTTTTTGGTGGGAGTGGAGGTGGGTGGAGTGGGCTGAAAATCTGTCTCTGCCTACTCTCTTAGCAAACATTTGGATTCCATTTTATTCTTGGACCCTAAACTCTTAATTTTCAGAGCCTATCTTCTTTTTTTGGTATGTGCTTTTGACTGCAAAAAAAGTAGCTTAGTCCAATATTTCCCACCCTAAATCAAATTTTTGAGAACCATAAATAGGCCATTAAAATCTTTATACTTTTCCAGTGAGATTAGGAGGGGAATGTTCCAATAAATTCACACCATTGTTTCAATGTCTCTGAGTGATCACAAGAATAAGCCAAAAATCACACAATGAACCTCTAAAGTGAATAAGTCCTAGAATAAGAAACAGTTTAAAACTGATATGAACTTCTTTTAGAAATAATTGAATTATCATCCCCAGGAGTGATATGTATATGATAATATTTCTCATAATTCTTTCCACTGTTGTTATTGATCATCTTGCCACTACCTCAGCTTTGAAACATGTAGATTATTCCCTCATGAAACCAAAAGTTCTTAGTTTGGTCCATAGATATTAGAGGTTCTAAAAGCCACAGATAATAAAAGTTTTAGCATCAGAAACCACTGGAAAGGTAGAGCAGTCACTTGGTCTAATGAGCATTGTTGTGTTAAGAATAGTTCAGAGATGACTATGTGATTAATAGTTCTTTGCCAGATATGAAGAGACTAGAATCATAGTAAAATTAAACTAAAATTTTTTTTCATGGATAAGACTAACATCATAGTAAAATATTTTTTCCTGGATCAAATTATTTATAAATATAACTTACTATTGGTAGTAGATCTCTGTATTTAAAAAATGAAGAATTAATGTAAAGAGAATTTTGCGGTTTATCTCAACAATAAGAAAAGTCTGGGATGAGGCAAAGTATTTAACAATGTACATAGAGATGAGTATCAGAAGATCATAAATGACACTATATGGTCTTTATTTTCCTAAGAATTTACAAAACTGATCCACTTTTAAATCTTTAATATGTAACATGATGTTACTAAAGTCCATCTCTGACAAACTATCTTGATTATTCTAAAATAGTAGACATTACTTAACTTCAAGAAGGCAGAAAACTGGGGCCAGCAGTTAGCGTAATGGCTATGTCACTGGACTCCCATGTAGTCGACCGTGGTTTGAGTCCCAGACCCGGTGGCTTAAACTCACGCTGGGTGCATGTGCATGCGTACCCAGAATCCCGAGAGGAGAATGGAGGAGAAGGGGTGGCGGCATGGCCATCCCCCCTGGGGGGTGATTTCTCGCTTTTTATCTCTCTGTCTCTCTCTGTCTTTCTGGCGAGCGCATGCACCCTATAGCAAAAACCTCTCAAAAAAATAAAAATAAAAATAAAAAAGAAGGCAGAAATCTAAGAGAGATACATATGACTTAGACAGGTATATATGTATTGGGTTGGAAAAGCCATGATATATTTTTTCTATGTTTTTCTATGCATCTTGACTTTTCTGACAACCCAATATTTCTATGTCCTTTTGTGTGTTTCTGGTTGGAAAAGATTAGGCTGAATGGATGGGTCATGTTCTATGGTTAAACTGTGAGCCCAGGGGATTTCTAATCTTTAGGCCTGGAAGAGAAATAATCCTGGCTGACATATACTGGAAGAGGGATGATTAATGGAATTGGAGCTAATTTTAAGAACATGTCTATCTTTTAAAACAAACACACAAAAAAACTACATGTGGTGTTATTGGCAAATTGCTCCTGAGATGAGCATTAACAGAATTCGTTCCGCATGGGTTACCTGACTAGATGAAGCAGACAATAGAGAGCACTAGTTTGTATTGTGCAACCATTGAATATAATATTCAAAACACACAAAACACACAAAAAAAGAAACACATTATAAAACTGGTATAAAAAATGAATTAATTGGCTAGACCATGAATTCCAGAAACTAAATTAACTTGATATGTGTGAAGAAATACTTAAACAAGGAGAACATAAGCATTACTCTTTAAGTGGTTCTCTGATAGGATAACCATTTAGAAAATGAAAAATTATATTAAGTATTTTGGGTTGGTGATCAGGAATTCAATGCCTTAACACCACTCTTGCCTAAAACCTCAATAAAAATGGCACTAAATGATTTTCTAAATATAAAAACACAAGAATGCAGAAAAATTGAGAAATGGCAATAGCAAATGGTTTTGGAAGATGGAAAGCAGAAGATGGGTGCTAACACATTTAACTGGATTGAGAAAACTGAAACCTAAATCAGCATAGAAAAGTTGAGCAGCTACTCGATCTGCATCACAGATCTCCCAGGAGACTTAGACATTGTCAGCACCAGGTACCTCTGGTGTGGGGAGGATTGAGTGTATGAATGGACTGTTGAAAACAGGAAGTTGGATTAAATTCTGCTTTAAGACTTTGTTAAATCACCAGATTTCCTCCCCTTCACTGTGCAGCTATAAGCCTTCTCCTCTCTCATCCTGACAGAAGAATGGAAGTTTATTCTCCACAGAGATAAAACTAAGTGTTACTAGATTGGGTATATCTTTACAGAGGTAAAACTAAGTGTCTCCAGATTGGGAATAATTCCCTTGAAAGAAAGGGAATATTGTAAATTTGGCGATTTCATGAAAGTTTTCCCACTGAATGTTGGGTGTTCCCATGCCACTCTTGTCCTTCTTGGTTCTCAGAACTCTGGGAGCCTGACCTATATTCTCCTTAAAAGACTGGAAGACTAAACTATGCAAAATTTAAATAGATAACAAGAAATTACTAAAGTGAGTGCTTTCTTCATTCAGCCAGATCACTCCTTAAATTAAGTTCAAAGCTGACACTCAAAGAATATTCAAAGCAAGGAGAATGTAAGCATTATTCATTAAATTCACTAAAACAAACACAGTACACAGCAGTATCAGTAAGATGCACCGATTTACTCTTAAACATGGGCAGGCAGCCAGGGATCCCTAGGTATTTGCAAAATCCCCAGTTAGCAAAACTTCTAACTTTAAAGTTAGAGACTAAAAATAAATAAAGCAACAGGGTGGGTAAAACAGATTGTACAGAGAGATAAAAATATTATAAACATCATTATATGCCAAATAACTCAGAAGATATTGCATCAATGAAACAAGAGTAGTATGCCACAAAAAGGTATTGCTCAAAGAAAAGTAAGTTAAAATATAAAATATGACAAAATAGTCAGAAGCTTTAAAAGCTAATGGAAAAAAGTTGTCTCAGGGTCAGCAGGTGGCATGATGGTTAAGGTCCTGGACTCCCACATGACCAACCATGGTTTGAGTCCCAGACCTGGCAGCTTGTTTTCTCGCTTTCCTGTTCTCTCACTCTCTCTGTCTCTTTGGTCAAATTAAAAATAATAATAATGATAAATAATAATAACAAGAGAATTTAAATACATAAAATTTTTTAAAAAGTCTCAAAAAGTAATACAAACAGAGATGGGAGATATTAGAGAAACATCTTAGGAGAGCCAGTATCTAAATTTATAGTTCTAAATAGATTAAACAAAAATGGAAGAGAAAACCATCAAGAAATACTTCAGTTATCTCCGAGAATTGGGGAAGACAAGAGTATAATTAAAAGTTTTGGCAAAGGACCAGCAGATAGCATGGTAGTTAAAGACTCTGGACTACCACATGACTGACTGTGGTTTGAGTTTTAGACCAGTGGCTTGAAACTCACTCCAGGTGCAAGCACATAGGTGCTCAAAATCTCAGAATGAAAATGGAGAATAGATTTCGGCATGGCCATCCCCTCTGGGGCTGGGGGCAGGGGCATGCTGACTTCTCACTTTCCCTCTCACTGTCTTTCTCTGTCTCTCTGGCAAGGTCATATGCCCCATGGTAAAAACCTTTAAAAAAAAAAAGTTATAGCAAATGCCCAGAAAAATGAATTAAAATAGAACTACATCATGTCATTTCAAAATACCAATGGCTAAGAGAAGATTCAGAAGCTTCCAAAAGAGAAACAGTTTAGATACACTAAAGATTGTGAGTGAATGGCTTTGCACTCTATAGAAAGAGAGCAATGCCCCCAAAACTTAAAATTAAAAAGAAAGGTCTAAAATTCTTGAGGAAAATGTTTTCCAACCTAGAATTCTGTACTCAACTGTCAATTAAATGTGAATATAGAATGAAGATATTGTTTTCACCAAAAATTTACTTCCTGCTTACCCTTTCTCAAAAGACTACATTAAGATGTGCTTCACCAACTGAGCATGTAAAAGCTAAAAAGGGGACACAGGATCTGGGAATAAGGAATTCCACTTATGCAAGTGGCAAAAGGAATACTCTTGATAATTATGTGGAAGATATTTTTAGCATTCAGTAAATATCACCACACTTTTCCTGTTAGATGCATAGTGAAACTCCACAGTCTCATGTATTGAAGTGTGGCCTCAGGATGAATTCCTCTCTATAGCATGGGTTGTGCTACTTTCAGGTTACTGTTTTCAAGAAGGGAATGCATCTTCTGACTCCTGCCAAGGCACCTGCGTGTAGATTATGACAAGGCCTCAAAAGATGGTACACGTACAAAATGGAAAAACCTGGATTTCTAATTCACCATCCGGAGAAGAGGAACCCACTAACCAAGGGCCATCATCTTAAATTGTTACTTGAACAAGAAATAAGTTTTCCTCCTGGGAGTCTATTTATCATTGCAGCCTGTCCAGCTACTACAGATGATGAAAAGAGATGCTAGCATAACATCTGCGCAACAGGCCCAGAGAGCAACCAATCCAGATTGGAGCATTTCAGAAGTTCTGAAAGTAAAGTTTTCCAAGAAGTTGAAACTGATAGAAAGCTGGATGTATTTGAACACTAGGGAAAAATTTGGAGGTAAATTAGTCATAATAACATAGGCAACGAAGAAAATAAAAGTAAACAAAATATCTGTTGGATCCAAGGAGAAAAGAATTCATGCAAGATAGGAAAAGTAATTATAACTTGCTGATGACTCAATGGTAAATACATTTACATAACTTAGATTGGTCATAGCAATGTAAAAATATAACTGTAGTGGGGAGATGGCGATCTGGAGTCACACACATGTGTAGCAATGTGGGATGAGGAAAATAGGCTTAGTCTGTTCCATTTGAGAAGTCAAAAGATGCTGTCTAGGCCTGAAAAATCAAGAATTAACAATACAATGGGTCTTCAAAAAGTTTATGGGAAATTCATATTATGAATAAACTGTGCATGGATTTCGAAAAAGTTTTACCCCAAAATAAACTTAGTTTAATTTTGTTTTTATATGAACTTTACGAAGTCCCCTTTTATAAGCACTTTATATATATGGAGATAAAGGAAAAGAAATTAGACATGTAGAGAGTAGATAATAATAAGAATAGAAATATTGAAAGGATATTAGCAAGGAACTCATATTTTACAATAAGCATCATAGATTTACTATTGAAACTATATGTATGTATCAAATGCATTAAAATAAATAAAAAATATTTCAGATGGATCAGAAATAGAGATAAAACATTGTGGTAAAGTTCATTCAGAATGAAACAGAAAAACAGACAAATTTTAAAGAGCAAGACCTCTGCTTTGAACCTACAGAAGAAACCAAAGAAAAACATCTGTGTAATAATGAAAAGGTAAAATGAAGCAAAACAAGTCTGAAAAATACTTCACCAGCTATGAAAAAGGTTAAATTTTTTGTTGAGAGATTTTTGCTATAGGGCATGTGTGCTCGTCAGAAAGACAGAGACAGAAAGTGAGAAATAATCCCCCAGTGGGGATGATCATGCCACAATCCCTTCTCCTCCATTCTCCTCTCAGGATTTTTAGGCATGCATGCACATAGGCCTAGCATGAGTTTCACAGGCCCAGTATGAGTTTCAAGCCATTGGATCTAGAACTCAAACTGTGGTTGACCATATGGGAGTCCAAAGCCTTAACCAATATGTCACCTGCTGATCTCAAAAAAGGTTAATTTTAAAAAAATAAAATAGCTCATTCAAATGTATGAGAACTATCTAGATCTTAGTAGATGAATAAAAAGAATTATATAACAGAGAATTAAATTGGCTATTTTTGAAAAGATAAAATTCGCTAATAGTTATCTTTATACTTAGCCCACTTATAAATGGTAGCTCTAAATGTTGTTGTAATTGTGACAAGATTATGTGGTATAAACATGTTCTAATTGAGAAGAATGAGATCATTAACAGCAATAACCATATGGAATTCTCAAAGTCTTTGACAAAGGCCAAGAAACATAAGAATTTATCCTAACAAACAAGAAAAAATGTCATGCATAATAGAGGAATAGTGAAATAAATTATATTTCCCCATTCTACTGAATAGCAACTTAACTATAAAAACCATGCTACGACTTAATCAGATTATAATGTAAATATAAAAGACATAATACAACACTGTAACTATGATTGTCATGTAAAATGCAAATTTCACATGGACACAATCTTAAAACTTGGAAAATTAGATCAATTCAGGATGCTAACATGTGAAATGATGTTTATTATCTTTAAAATTTTCTTTAATATTACAAATGAGAGTTGAAGTTGAACTGTTATGTACAGCACTTGCTGGTCGATAAATTTAAAGAAAAAAAGTGTATTTTAGGGTCTCATTGTTTTCCATCTAAGAATAATGCTTGCCTATCAGAACATTTTAATAAGAACCCAATGTTATAATGTATATGAAAGAACTTGTTAAATGTAAATCACTTTATTAATACACAGAACCATTGCTATTCTCATCATTGCTGTTGAGCACACTGCTTTGGCAGGATTATTCCTTCTCATAACCACAGACGGAGCTTTATCTCCCTGCCTCCATATGTGACACATTAGAAATTATTTGAGCTCAAGGTCAGTTTCTAACTTTGGCTCCTTAGAGGAGCAATGGAATAAACCAAAGATCAATGTGAATATTTTCCAAGAAAATCATCCAAAAGGAATACCCAGGGAGGGATGGGAAGCATTCCAAGGACCCCACAGGAAGAACAAGTCTTTGAGAGTTCTGGGCCACTCTAATAATGTTGTCTAAGCTATTGTTCATATTTCTATTAGAAAAGACTATATCCTTAGTCAATTCTCAATATGTTTTCAGTGTCTTTGAACCACTCAATCACAGGGTTTAATCATATAAATTCAACTTAAAAATAAGGTAATATTTAGACTCAATAATTAAAGATGGGCCAAGACCAAATTTGTGTTCTTTTCCCATAATTAAAAAAAATGTATTGGGATCAACAGTTGGCATAATGGCCATATAGTCAACCGCGGTTTGAGTCTTGGATTCAGTGGCTTAAACTCACGCCGGGTGCATGTGCATGCATGCCCAAGATCCCGAGAGGAGAATGGAGAAAGTATTGTGGCATGGCCATCCTCTCAGGGGTTGATTTCTCGCTTTCTGTCTCTCTGTCTCTCTTTGTCTTTCTGGTGAGTGCACACACCTTATAGCAAAAACAAACAAAACTTTCAAAAACAAAAACAAAATATATCAATAATTTTTAAATTTTGTAACTTCCTTAAATCCAATAATGAAGTTTAGAATTAACTGAGAATATTCCTATGGGAGAATGCTAGGATAGCCTTTCACAAATAACATGGAAAGGTCAGAGATGACCTCTATTGATGTTTTTATGGTTTATAGCATTATGAACATGAAAAGTAATGTAAAAAGTATGTGAAGTCTCTCAGTCATTATTTCTGAGGAATATTATTTATTGTATTAGAATGTTTGCTAATAGCTTTTTATTTGCTATCTCCAACTCTCTTTAAGTAAAATGTCTGTTCATATATTATGCTCATTTCATAGTTGGATTGCTTGTTGCTTCAGTGTTGAATTTTTGAATATATTGTGTTATAGAAACAGTCCTTTGTTAGCTATCTATCTGATTTGGAAATATTTTATGTCAATTTTGCAAGTGCTTTATCAATTTTGTTAATTTTTTCAAAGTACCTGTTTTTTTTTTTTTGCTATAATTTTTTTCTTTTAATTTTTTTTTTATTTCCTGTAGTTGTGTACACTCACTGGAGAGAGGCAGAGAAAGAGAAAGAGAAAAAGTGAGAAATCCCCTTTGTGGGATGAATAGGCCATAATCCCTCTTCCTCTATCCTACTTTTGGGATTTTGGGCATGTACATACATACCCCCAGAGTGATTCTCGTCATTGGATGCAGAACTTGAACCATGAAGTTTAGGTGGAATCCAGCCACCTTAACCTCAACACCACCTGCTAGCCTAATTGTTTTTCATTAGTTTCTGCTTTTATTTTGATTATTTTCTTAACTTTGCTTGTTTTATTTTATTTTGTTCCTCTTTTTTCTAGTTTCTTGAGATAGGAAATTAGATTCTCAGTCTGAACCTTCCCTAATGTAAGCATTTTGCATTATAAATTTCTGTGTCAGCACAACTTTAGGTACATCAGTTTTACTTTCACTGTGTCCAATTCTTTGTATTTTTTAATTTCATGTTAGGCTCTCTCTTTGACCCATGGGTTGTTTGTAAGTGTATTTTTAAATTTGCTAGCATTCAAAGCTTTTTCTGTCACCTTTATGTTAATGTTTTCTAGTTTGATTCAATTATGGTCAGATAAAAATGCTCCACAGAATTTCAGTTCTAAACTTGTATACATTTGTTTTATGACCAAGGATAAGCTCTTTTGATAAATGCTTCATGAATGTTTCATAAGAGCTTCAAAACAGTGTGTACTCTGTAGTTGGGTGGAGTATTCTATAAGTGTCATTTAGATCTTAGTAATTGATGGCCCTATTCAATTGTTCTACACATTTGCTAATTTTCTTTTGAAGTTATTTCTTTATTTAGAGAGAGATACAGAAAGAAAGAGAAGGCACCTGCAACAGGGTCCTGATCTACTGTGATCTACTTCTAGGTTCAGTCAGTCCAGGATCATGGACATGCATGTGCCCATTGTACTCATGGAGGTCTCTAGACATAAGCCCAGACCTTCCCATGTGGATTAGCCTCAGGTAGTTGTCACAGTTTACTGTTGCACTGCCATATAGCCCCTATGCTAATTTTATTTCTAGTAATTCCATCAGTTGTTGAGAGTATGGTGTTGAAGCTCCAAATATAACTGTTGATTTGAATGAGAGAGAGAACACACAGAGAGGGAGAGAGAGAAAGAGATGAAAAAAGATAGAGAGATTCCCAACAGGTTTCTTACACTATGATCCACCCCAGCCTCAGTCCAGGCTGAATCATGGGAATGTGCATACACCCAATGTGTAAATAGAGATCCCAGGACAGGAACCTGAGGCATTCCCATGTGGGTCCAACTGTATTGCTGCAATACAACTGTCTGGCCCTTGTCTCCTTTTTTCAGCTCTGCCAGTTTTTGTTTCATGTTTCTATCAGTTTTCTTTTAAAATTTTTTTCTTTAATTATCACCAGAGGGTGAATGTGCTTGCCAGTGAGAGATTGAAAGCCGTCCCTAACAGGGTGTAGTCATGCTGCAATCCTTTTTTCTATATTCTTTTCATCCCATTAGTATTTGGAGCACATATACACATGTGTATGATATGATTTTCAATATGCTAGGGCTAGGACTTGAACCATAGTTGGTCATGTGGGATGCAGATTTCTTAAACACTGTTTGTATTAGTCCTTCATGCTTGTATTAATTTTCTATGTTGTACCAACAAATTACTACAAATTCATTAACATAATATAACACAAATTAAATATCATATAGCTCTCAGGTTTGAAATATAAAATGGTTCTCCCTGGGAGATGTTGGGAAATTTGTATTCTTTTCTGGACACCATAGGGGAGAATTATTTCCTTTCTCATCCAGGTTGTTTTCTGAATTCAGTTCCTCACGACTACAGTTCTGAGATCCCTGTTTACTTGCTGAATGTCAGTTGAGAGCCATCCCTGGCTTCCGCAAGCTGTCTGCATTCCTTGGCTCATACTTGTCTTTCTTCATCTTCAAATCTAGTGATGATGGTAGGTTTAAGTTCCCTTCATGCTTTGAATTTCTTCTGCCCCTTCTCTTGTTGCATATATCTGACCCATCCTTGCTTCCCACTGCAATTTTAAGGGCCTATGCAATTACATTGAACCCACTTGGGTAATTCAGGAAAATTTATCTCCCTATTTTAAGGTCAAATTAATTCCATTTGCATCTTAATTACTCTTTAACATGTAATATTGGGTTGTTGGAAAAGTTATGACACTTTTTTACATAGGAAAAAACAGAAAAATATGTCATGACTTTTTTATATTCACAGATTTTAGAGCTTATGGTATGTATATCTTTAATGGTGTTGGCAATTATTCTGCCTACCTCAATGTATTTTGAAGCTCTTATAGTGTGCGTCATATGTCTTCTTGGTAGATTGATTATTAAAATTTCTTTCCTATTATCAAGTAATTTCTTTTCACTCAAGTCTATCTGATATTAAAATGAGAGGACATCAAAAAGTTTGTGGAAAATGGAATCAAAATATAAAAAGTATAAAAATACAACCTTTATTTCTCAACATAAGCATTGTAAAGTTCAAGACTCTTTTATAAACAATGATACCAGCCAATTAGTCCATCTTTGTAGAACCGAGGGTCTTTGGAATTTAACCAGGTCAACACAGTCTATTTTACATTTTTAACTGGAGAAAAATTGGTCCTTTTAAACATTTCTTTAAAGATTAAGAAACAAAAAGAAGTCAGAAGGAGCCACATCAGGACTTCAAGGTAGATGCCTAGTGATTTCTTATCAAAACTCTTACAAAATTGCACGTGTTTGATAAAAAGGAGTGAACAAGAGCATGTTGTGGTGAAGAAGGACTCTGGTGTTGCTTTCCTGGGTGTTTTTCTGCTAAATCTTTAGCTAACTTTCTCAAAACACTCTCATAATAAGATGTCATTCTTTGGCTCTCCAGAAAGTCAACAATAAAATGCCTTGAACATCCCCAAAACCGTTGCCATGACCTGTACTCTTGACAAATCTGTTTGCTTTGACTGAACCACTTCCACCTCTTGGTATCCATTGCTTCGATTGTGCTTTGTCTTCAGGGTCACACTGGGAAAGCCAAATGTTATCTCTTGTTACAATTCTTTGAAGAAATGCTTTAGGATCTTAATCCCACTTGCTTAAAATATCCATTGAAAGTGCTGCTTTTGTCTGCAGCTGATCTGGATACAACAATTTGGCATTCAAGCAGAAAGTTTGCTCTACTTTAATTTTTTAGTCAATATTGTGTGCATTGAAGCAATTGAGATGTCCATGGTGTTTGCTATCCTTTCTGCTGTTAATTGTCAGTGTTCTTCAATTAGGGACTGAATAAAATGTTTTGTTTCCATGCAAATTGATGTGAATGGTCTGCTACTTCAGGCATCATCTTCAAATCATCTCATCTTCAAAGTGAATTATCCACCTATTTACTGCTGATTTCTTTGGGAGCACAATTTCTCCACTGTTCCACTCAAACTTCACCATAACTTTGATATTTGTTCTGTAATTTTAGCAGAATTAATTTTGCCCTAACACGGGCTTTTTTCCTTCCTTCCTTCTTTTCTTTCCTTTTCCTTTTTTTTTAGGATTCCGTAGGGTGTGTGCGCTTGCCGAGAGAGACAGAGAAAGTGAGAAATTACCCTGCAGTGAGGATGGCCACATTGCAACCCCTTCTCCTCCATTCTCTTCTCAAGATTTTTGGTCACACATGATACATGTCTGGGGCAGTTTTCAACCCACCGAATCTAGAACTCGATCTGTGGTCATCCATGCGGGAAACTAACACCTTAACCACCATGCCACCTGCTGGCCCCAGGGATTTTTTTCAAATCGACGTCTTTTCTTTCTTAGTGCCTCAAACCAGGTCTTACTCAGTTATGTTATAATAAGTTAGTATGAGTTTATTTTGGTGCAAAAAAAGTGCAGGTTTTTTTTTTTTAATAATACATAATTTCACGAACTTTTTGAAGATCCTTATATAACCATTCATACTTTTTAATTTTATTTTAGATTTTTGTCATAGGGCACATGTGCTCAACACTGAAACAGAGAGAGAAAGAAAGTGAGAAATCACCCCCAAGGGCTGATGGCCATGCAGCAATCCCTTCTCTCTTCTCTTCTCAGATTTTTGGGCACACACACACACATGTGCCTGGAGCTCTTTTTAGGCCACTGGGTCCAGGTCTCAAATTGCAGAATTGGCCATGTGAGATCCAGCACTTGAACCCCAGGCCACCTGATGGCCCTATACATTCAAACTTTAAAAAAAAATAGTGTTATAATTAATATTATATAATACTAATATAATATTAATGTTATATATAATATAAAGATATATTTTCCTTATTTTTTATGTTCAACTCATCTATGTCATTTTCTTTGATGTGAGTTTCTTTTGAAAAACATGTATTGGGACCAGCAGATGGCATAGTAGTTACATCACTGGACTCCTACATGACCACTCACAGTTTTAGTTCAAGACCTGGTAGTCTGAAAATCATGCCGGGTTTATGTGTGTGCATGCCCAAGATCCGGGAAGGAGAATGGAAGAGAAGGAACTGTGGCATGACAATCCCCCTGGGGAGTGATTTCTCATTTTCCCTCTCACTTTCTCTGTCTTTGGCAAGCACACATGTCCTAAGGCAAAAACCTCTAAAAAAAAAAAAAAGAAAAGAAAAGAAAGAGAGAAAGAAAGAAATGTATTTGGTCTTTTTCAAAATATATCCAGTCTTCTAGTAGTTATTTTTTAATTTTTTATTTGATATGTTTGTTTGGTATATTGAGGTAATTTTTATTAAAAGCAATTATTGATATATTAGGGCTTATGTCTGCCATCTTATTTCTTTTGTTTGTTTCCTCTGTTTTTAGTCTGTTTTTTTTTCTTGCCTTTTTGGGTTAAATATTTTGGGGTTATTGCATTTTGTTTTACTTACATTGTGTTTAAGTAGTGACATTCTGAGTGATTATAGTAGATATCATACATACATAATGTTTCACAGTCTACTGGAATGTCCATTGTACTTTTTTGAACAAACATTGGAAAATTACTCTCATGCTCCTTTACATTTTCTACTTTTTAAGTATTTTCCTTACATTTACTGATCGACATAACTATTTTTTTAATATTTGCTTCAACCATCCAATATGATTTATAAAACTCAGGAAGAGAAAAATAGTCTATTATTTTCCCTATTTTTAAATTCTTCCTTTTTCTCCCCTTTTCTATTTGTCATTCTAAGCCTTATGTTATCATCTCCTTTATGTCTTGAGAGTTTCTTTTAGTGATTCTTTTTTTTTTTTTTTTTTTTTGAGAGGTTTTCGTTATAGCGCGCGTGCGCTCGCCAGACAGAGAGAGACATAGAGACAGAAAACGAGAAATCACCCCCCAGGGGGGATGGCCACGCCGTAATCCCTTCTCCTCCATTCTCCTCTTGGGATCTTGGGCACGCACGCACACGCGCCCGGCGTGAGTTTTAAGCCACTGGGTCCGGGATGCGAACCGTGGTCGACTACGTGGGAGTCCAGCGGCATAGCCATTATGCTAACTGCTGGTTCCCTCTTTTAGTGATTCTTTAAGGACAGTTCATTTAGTGACAAATTCCCTTTGTTTTTTATTTCCTTTTAAAATGTCTTCATGTTCCATTCATTCCTAAAGAATGTTTTACTAGATATAAAATTAGTTGACTTTTTTTTTTTTCTCTAGAACTTGAAAAACGCTGCATTAACTGCTGTTTGCTTCCCTGGTTTCAGATGAGAAATCTTCTGTTGTTAGAATTGGTCTTCTGTTTAGGTAATGAATCATTTCTCTAACTGCTTCTTAAATTTTTTTTTTATTTTGCCAGAGAGCATGTGGACTTGTTGCCAGACAAACAGGTGAGAAGAAGAGAGTGAGAAAGCACTCCCCATGGGGGAGGGTCATGCTGTAATTCCTTCTCCATTTCTTTGTTTGCTCAGTTTTTTTGGCATGCAAGTACACTCATCTGGCATGTTTTTCAGGCTACTAGGTCCAGTACTTGGACTGTGCAATTGGCCATCTGGGATCCAGCCACCTTAACCACCATGCCTCAAACTAGCCCTTCTTTGCCTGCTTTTAAGATTTTTTTCCTTTTCTTTCTTTTTTTCTTTTTTAAGAGAGATTTTTGCTATAGGGAATGTGCACTTCCCGAAGAGACAGAGAGAGACAGAGATACAGAAAGCAAGAAATTATTCTGTAGGGGGGATGGCCAAGCCTCAATCCCTTCTCCTCCATCCTCCTCTCAGGATTTGGGACACACACATATACACAAACAGCATAAGTTTAAGCTTTCAGGTCCAGGACTTGAAATGCCATCGACTACATGGGACTACAGGAACATAACCATTACACCATCTTCTGATCCCATATTTTCAACTTTTATCATGTCTATTGACATGATTTTTTTAATTTTATTTTTTTCAAGGTCACTCAGGATTTTTTAAAATGTGAGCTTATTTTCTTCACTAAATTCAGAAAGTTTTCAGTCATTAGTGCTTTGAATACACTTCCACTTCCACATTCCTTCTCCTCTTCTTTTGAGGTTCAAATGTTACAAAAGTTAGATCTTTTGTTATTGTCCCACAGGTCTCTGATTTTGTGTTCATTTTTACCTACTTATTTTCTCTCTTCTGTGAAGATTAAACTGTTCTCTAGTCAATCGTCTTCTGTTATCTGTACAGTATTATTGAGCTTATCCATAAGGTTACTATTTCAGGGTTGTTTTTCTTTTTTTTTCCCTTCGGTTGTGTAATTTCAATTTGGTTCTTTTTTTTTTTTTAAAAAAAAAGAAAAAACCTTCTATTTCTTTCTCTCTCTTTTTTAGAGGTTGTTTGCCTTAGGTCATGCACACTTGCTGGAGAGAGAGACAGAGATAGTGAGAGGGAAAGTGAGAAATCATCCCCCAAGGGAAATTGTCATGCCACAGTCCTTTCTCCTCCCATGATCTTGGACAAAGACACATACACACCTGATGTGAGTTTCAAGCCACTGGGTCCATGACTTGAACCGTACTCGGCCATGTGGGAGTCCAGCAACATAACTGCTATGCCATCTGCTGGCCCCGCAAAATTTCTAATTCTTTGTTGAACTTAATTTTTTTTTCATTTGACTCAATGGAATTTGTAATAACTTGTTAAATCAATTTTATGGTGGATGCTTCAATATCTCCTCAGACTATTCCTATATCTTAATATTTGTATCAGACAATTGTTTTTTTCTCATTCAAGTTGTGATTTTCTGTTTCTTGATATAACTAATGATTTTTGATGGTATCCAAAATATATTGGATATTGTGTCAAGGAATTCTTGATTTTATTTCAATTCTCCATTTTAGCATTCTGTTTAGATTTCACATGTAAATTTCGACATCTTGTGGACTAAAATTCCAATGATAATTTCATGAGCCTTTTCAATGTTATTTTTTCTGCTTTATTTTTCTAATGGAGCTCTCTCTAGATCCATGATAATGTTGCCTATGGGCTGGAAGATGCTCTCAGTCACCCAGCTTAGTTACATGATCGGTATGAGGGTACCAAAACTGCAAGACAGTAGTATCTCTCCTGGCCTATTCTCTGGTCACATGATATTGGTTGATACCTCACTTTATTTCTGCTGGTACCCACTGGGGAGGAGAGCATTGACCTGGGCTGCCTTCTGCCACTGAGTATAGGGTCCAAGTCTGAGTGACTCTGTCAGTGAGTGGAGGGTGGGGAAACCTTGGGCCTAGGTTACCTTCTGCAATTAGAATGAGCTGGGAGCCACCAAGTCTGGGTGATTCTTTGCAAGTGGTTGGAGGGCCAAGGGACTCTATGACTGCTGATGTGACTGGTGCATGAGAAGAATTCCTTCCTAATGCCTCCTGGTGTGTGTGAAGGGACATGGACCACCTTGCCTATGATCCTTAGTTGCCTTGCTGTGGCCTGATCCTACCCATTAATGCTGACAGACATAGGTTGTATCAGGCCTCAAAGTTCTGTTGTTAATGAAAATACTAACCTGCTATTGTTGACAAGTGTGGGACAGTGGATGTGGTGGCCTTGTAAGTAAATGGATCACAGCTGCCACTAGATATGGATCTCTCTTAAGTTCCTGGTAGGCTTTCCTTTTCCTGATGTTAAGTCAGAAAGAGTAGGATATCTCTCCTCACTTCCATCTTTTCTTCTTTCTTCTGTTAGCTGTTGTGGATTTCAGGCTCCCCCGGCACCCATTCTGGAATAATGGGATGAATAGGATGAGATACCATGGTGATGTTCTTCAGTCTCTAAGATCTTTACCTCACTAATTTTTCTACCTCTCAAAATCCTTCTATGAATGCCTGTTGAATTAGTTACAAGGAAAGAGCAGGGAAAAGTAAGACTATACCACTTGTTCCTGAACTGGAAAAGCTAGTTTGCTTTTTGAAAAAATATCTTTCAACAACTGAAATTTCTTCTGAAGATGTAATATGTAGTGACAATATTCCACTATAAGAGAAACCATCCCAACTATAAAAATTAGAAAACAAAAAAAATGTAAAAGTAGGAAAAAATAATCTATAATCACTATCCAAAGCCAAATATAATGCACATTTGGTGAATTGCTTTCTAATTTTCTTTTTCTGATGAATTAATTTATTTCTTTGCTTTTCTACTTAGCTACAACCATACCATAATTAGAAATTTAAATGATTATCTCAATATAAATATTTTTCATGTTATTTTAAATTCTTCAGAATTACCTTTAATAATTATTCAATTTACCCTGCATCACTTTTTTCTTATTGTAGGTGTTTAAGTTGTTCTTTTTCAGTACAGTTGTTTTCTCTTGTAATATTATAATACATATTTTAATGTATATAATTAATTTCTAATTATATACATGAATATTTTTTCTTCAATTAAATTCAAAAGAGTTTTAAGACAATGTAGTCCCTGACTCTACTGTTTTCCAGCTGATTTTTAAATATTTCTGATCCTCTCTAATTTGCTCTCCTCCATATGGGAACTAACCAAGGTAACGTATATAAAAGTCTAAGCTTATGCTTTTACAGTATACACAAAAGCTCTTTTGTTTCTTTTTGTTTTGTTTCCCTTACTCTTCCATCTTACTCTATTCCTAGAGATAATTAGGATGAGGTGACTAGTTTGGCCATTTAGAGATCATTTCAATAACATCAGATTTAAAAATAATAATTTATATTTCTCTTTCAAACAATCTGCATCTTATCTGTGTAAATGTATAACGCGCAAATGTATATTTACTCTTTCTAGTAAATTTAAATTAATTTAAAATGTAATAAAGAGATTACAGGATTTATTATATGTGAATGACTGTGTATGTAAAAAGAGAGAGAGAGGGTTTTGTCTGTGAGGGAGCAGGTTGAATGAAAAGTAAAAGAAGAAAAATGATATTAATAAACATTAAATGAGTAACACAACACAGCATGCAATCAAGTGCCTCACAAATTCCCAAAGTCTCTCTCTGTCCCATAGAAACTATATTTGGATTTCCCATGAATGGCCATTTCCCCATAAATGTACCCATGAAATTTGTGCCTGCCCTTTATTGATACCGATTATTTTGATAATGATGATGATAGTGATGATGATGGAGGAGGAAAAATAGGAAGATAGAGGAAAGATGAAAAGAAAGAGGGTAATAGGAGTAGAGATTAGTTAACATGCATCAGTTGTTTAGTGGCTATTGTTTGGATTATTATTGGATGATGAATCTGGTTATTTCTTCTTTCTCCCTTCTGTTATCTCTTTTTTATTATTTTCTCATTTGTGCTTTCTTATAGGATGTATTCACATAGAAATGACTTGTTTCTCTGCATTCAAATACAGTATTTTTATTTTTAAATTATCATCACACATTTATCAAAGTGATAAACCATATTATTAATTTATTAATATTTCCTTGCTAGTGAGTTCTACATATTTATTTAGCAAATTATATTTTGAACTGGAATGAATCAGAATTGAAGATCACATTATTATGGGTAGAGAATACTTTCCTCATCTTTGACATGTTGTCTACTTCTATTAGTTTTTCTTGGAGATTTGTATGAGTTTATAAAGTGATGAATTTTTATCTGTGCTTGTTTTCTCTGCTCAAACAAGAACTCTGAGAATCTAGGCCATATGCTTTTATCTTTGGGATGCAGATGGTTTTCTTCTGAGAAGTCATAAAGTTCAACATTTTTGGGACTAGTTTATCCACTCACAAAGCCCTGCCTTGGCTTCACCTTTGAACCTAGGTTCCTCGAAGACCCAATTTACTATTCATTTCAGCTCATGATCCCCAGTGGGAGAATGAGGCACCGTTCAGCCAAGTAGGCTCAGCCAGGAAGAGCCTGACTTTTCCCAAACAAAATCCAATCGTGAGTTTTCTGGAAGACAGCTAGTTTGACTGGTCAGGAAACTACCATGGTGAAATGAACTCATGTGACTATACTTGGTTCTTAAGGTCTGATCTTTTCATATGGGAAACATCACAGAGAAGATTCTGTGTCATGAACTCTAACAGGCTCCAGTTAGCCTCTTAGGGAGTGTAGATTGGTTGGAAGGAATGTTTGTAGAATATATGGCACAGTACATGGGCATTTAACATTATGTAATATTTCTGTCATTTCTATAATAACAATTCTATATCTTGGGGCTGGCAAGTGGTGTGGTGATTAAGGGCACTGGACTCCCACATGGGCAACCATGGTTCAAGTCCCTGACCTGGTAGTTTGCTTTCTCTCTCTCTCTCTCTCTCTCTCTCTCTCTCTCTCTCTCTCTCTCTGTCCCTCTCTGGCCAAAGTTAAATAAATAAATAAATAAAGTTAAATAAAATAATTATTAAAAAATAACTCTTCTATATCTTAATATGTTATTCATTAAATGCATGTATGAGGAACTCTACCATGATTGCAACCAAATAGTATGTTATCGCATATATAACCATGAAAATCTTGAGATTAAACAGCCACTGGATGCTACTTTTAGTGATTTTATTTTAGTCTTTTGTACTTAGAAATGTTAACATTTGACAGATTTTTTTTTGAGAGAGATTTTTTGCTATAGGACATGTGTACTCACCAGAGACAGATAGAAAGTGAGAAATCACCCCTCAGGGGGGATGATCATACCACAGGCCCTTCTCCTCCATTCTCTTCTAGGGATTTTGGGCATGCATGCACACATACCTGGCATGAGTTTTAAGCCGCCAGGTCTAGGACTCGAACTGCAGTTGACTGCATGGGAGTCCAGTGACATAACCATTGCACCGTTTGCTGTTCCCAATATTTGGCAGATATTTTTATATTTGATTTTGTATTGTGAAAGTATCTTAAATCTGAGGCAGATTCTCACTCGACAGTTCTTGGATCTAAACTCTTTTATGCATTAAACAATGATCTTTGAATATATGTGTATCATACCCTTTGTTAGTCACTGGAGTTGGAAAAATATATGAACATTCACTTGTTCACTCATTTATTTAGAATTCATTTATAGAGCAATAATTAGATACCAAGAATTGTGCCCATGAGGAGTTACAGTACTGGAGGTAGTAAATTCCCTCATCCACTTACTCATTCATTCACTGAGTAGGTCAGTGAACATTATTGAGAACCTGTTACTTGGGAGGTTGGTAAAATATGATTCCCATCTTGTATAAACTTAAAATTTAGCTATAGAAATGCCAGCTAATAAAATGATTGAGATTCTTGGGGTTAATTATGAAATGAATGGAAGAGATCATAGATGCTAGGGAACTATGTTTTATTAAAACTAGAGTTTAGTTGTTCAACATTACACTTTTATTATTTATTTATTTATTTATTTATTTATTTATTTTTGGAGAGGTTTTTGCTATAGGGTGTGTGTGCTCGCCAGCCAGACAGAGAGAGACGGAGAGACAGAAAGCGAGAAATCACCCCCAGAGGGGATGGCCACGCCACAATCCTTTCTCCTCCATTCTCCTCTCAGGACCTTGGGAACGCACGCACATGCACCCGGCATGGGTTTAAGTCACCGGATCCGGGACTCGAACCATGGTCGACTACGTGGGAGTCCACTGACATAGCCATTACGCTAACTGCCGGTTCCAACATCACACTTTTTAATAGCTTTTGCTTTCACCTAGCAAAACACCATGTCATGTCTCCAGACAGCTATGATAAACTGGAAATAGCAGATGAAAGATGCATGATTCCTGCCTTTGAAGAACTTATTAGCAATAGAAATAAGAATGCTCTGCAATTATGTAATGATGGTAGTGATGTATGAGCATTGAAGAGAGAACAGAGAACTTTCCTGTAGTAACAATGTGTAAGTTCCAGAACAGCAAAGAGGATGGGGCAGCCACAAGTGAAAAAATCAGAGGTCAGAGTGTGCTTGCTCTGTTGGAGGGATTATATGTTATGTGTTATTACTGGAGCATAAATTCTATGAGGGACACTGAGAGAGACCCTGGATGCCAGGAGAGAGCCTGTGGATATGCCTCTGAAAAAAAATGGTGAGTCAGAGGTCTACTTTCCATCTGACCTGCCAGTGTTTCCCAACTCTCTTTCCTTTGCACTACCTATGAATTTATTGTATTTTACTGAAATAAAAGTAGTACTCCTTGAGCCCCTTAGGAGTAGAAAGCAAAGAACAACCATCAGGACAGCTAGGTTCGAAGAGAATAGAACCAGCTCAAAAGCATCGAGATCTATTCATCTCTAATATCATCTCCCATGTGGGGTATAAGAAGCACCTTCACTAAGATTTATTTTTGCTGGTCTTCTTCAATAGCCTTATGGGTAAAGTAGAGGAAAACAGAGATCCTGAGAGAAAAGCTGAATTTGACCAAGCTATCCAGAAAGCCAGCAGCGGTCTAGTTCCAGAGCCCAGGCCTCCTGGGTTCACTGAAATGTTTTTTCCATGTCATATGGGGTCTCTTTTCTGCTGTGAGTCTCATGGGTACTGGCCTACCCTGTGGGGCAATTTAGAATGGGACATGCAATTTAGAATGTGAAGGAGATGGATCCCTTACCTATCGGTTGCACTGGTGTTCATCTCATATTTCCAAGCAGCATTCAATCATTTCTTTCTTTCTTTCTTTCTTTCTTTTTTTTTTTTGAGAGGTTTTTGCTATAGGGCGCGTGCGCTCGCCAGACAGACAGAGAGAGACAGAGAGACAGAAAGCAAGAAATCACCCCCCGGGGGGTATGGCCACGCTGCAATCCCTTCTCCTCCATTCTCCTCTCGGGATCTTGGGCACACATGCACACGTGCCCGGCATGAGTTTAAGCCACCGGGTTGGTGACTCGAACCGCAGTTGACTATGTGGGAGTCCAGCGACATAGCCATTATGCTAACTGCTGGTCCCTCAATCATTTCCTGATCCCCCTGCTATGTTTATTTTTTATACCCAAAGGTGTTTAAGAGGTAATGATTGAAGTCCAGACCTGATACTGATTTCAACTTTAAACAAGTTTTTGTTTTTTTAATTCTTATTTTCGTTTGTTCATCTGTAAAAATTGGCGCAATTGTAGTACTCAAAACATGAGATAATATATTCTTAGCAGAGGTCCTGGCATATGTGAATCTTTCTGAGCCATTATACAATAGCTGTAGTGATTAATAAGATCCTGGCCCTGCCTTCTTCTTCCTTTATCCCACTGAGCACATGAAAATTTAGAAGAGAGATTGAATAAGCTTCAACAGGGCAAAAGGGTAGAAAATCCCAGCCACTGCAAACCCTTTCTGAGCACAATGGAGTCAAGCACCCTTGGTATTCATCCTCTTTCTGTAGCTTCTGACAATGCTAGTCAAAATGCTTAGCTATTTAGGAAACATGCCTAATGTGAAGGAAGCAGATTGACTTAATCTTAGAAATCATCATCCTCCTCTTTTTCTTCTAATCTTTCCTGCACTGCTAAGTGCTTTTAAATTTCCTCAGTCCTCCTTTCCTCTAACAGTTTGTCTTGGCCTGCTGGGAAGTGTTTTTCTGATTAGGTATCTCATGGAATTGGGAGTTCCTTCATTAGTAATGGCAGCTACGGGAGTTCTGTCATAGATACACATGGAGCCATGAAAAGCACAAGTTAGGTCCTGACTGTATACGCACATACACACACCTACACACACTCACACACACACCCCACATACACAAAGACAGAATATGTCTGTTTGCATTTAGTTTTGCGTCTTAGATGAAATAGATTATACAAGTAGAACCATAGGTTAAGTATGCCCATGTTGAATGATTTGGCAAATGAGTCTGGTCTGAAAGGCATTTTTGATATCAGAGGGACTAAACAGACTTCTTTTTAGGGTCAGACTCAATTGGGTCTGGCTCAAAGCTCTTAGCCAGTTCTGAGGGTGTGGTACGGAGAGTCTGATGTTTGCTTTAATGACTACGCGAAGTCTCTTAAACAGATTGCCTGCCTAGAAAAACATTTCAGATGCTTCTCAGTACTGAACTTTGGCTCCTTCAGCCATGACCAAAGGAATATTAGGCTAGTTTAAAAACTTCTCCGGTCATTCCATAAAAATTGTGGTTTTCCTCTTCTATCAAATCAGCTAATCTCATTTAACCATGACCACAGCTTAAATGCAATTAAGTTACAGTCATAAAATTCTGACTTTCCTTTACCAAAACCTAAAATAAGGCTTACACACCAATAAGCAGAGCCCACACAGGTCTGAGGTCTACAGACTCTGCAAGGTCAGGTGCGTGGTTCATCTTATTCTCTGTTATATCTCCATCCTAGAATGGCATCTCTGTTACTACCCACAAATATGAATTCATAAAAGGAGTTTTATAGATCTTTCATCTTTGATGTGGTTGTCTGGTATAGAGTGGACTTTTCAGTAAGTATTTGAACTAGTGAAACATGACCCCTGGAATTCTGTCCTTTAAACCTCATTAGTCTAGATTCGGACTTTGATTCTTGTTAGCGGACTGCTCCCTGGACAGGTGACTCACAAAGTTGGTCTTCATGTCTGCTATGAGTATGGATAAAGGATCTGAAATGAGCAGCAGGAGATGTTATATTGAGGCTATTGAGTAGGAGAATAGCAGATGAATACAATGGGGGAGTCAGATTGGTAGGAGAGAAGACTTTCCCTCCTGTATCTCTAAGATTCTATCTCCTTTCTGGTGGCTCTTGCCCTGGCTGTCCCTGTAACCTTGGGTTGTACAGGTGACTTAGCAACTACTGGAAGAGACCCCTTCAGAATCTCAGGCTTCTTTCTATCTGAGTCAGTGTGAAATGCCACAGAAAGTATTTTTTCATAGATTTGACCTTTTGTCACAGCTCAAATAAATACTGCATGTATAATTTTTTAAATCAAACATGCATTTTTATACTACTATGAAGGAAATGCATACTTATTTGGAGAAATTAGGGGGCTATACAGGAGGTATAAGTTAAAAAGTTATATTTCATTTTGGTTACTTTTAAGCGTTTTTTTTTTTCCTTTTGTCCTATTAAGATCATATTGTGTGAAAAATGTTGTATGTTGACTTTTTACCTGATATAATTAGTACTAAAAATTTCCACATTATTGGGACAAGCAGATGGTGTAAATGTTATGTCACTGGATTCCCACATAGTTATCCGTGGTTCAAGTCCTGAACCTGGTGACTAAAAACTCATGCAAGGAGTGTGTGCGTATGTGCCTAAAATTCCGAGAGGAAAATGAAGGAGAAGGGATTGCGGCATGGCCACCCCTGCTAAGGGGTGATTTCTCACTCTGTCTCTCTGGCAAGACATGTGCCTTATAGAAAGAAAATTCTCTAAAAAAAATTTTTTTTCACATTATTAAATGGAACTGCAAACTTTTTCAAAAAACCACAACCTTTCATATAGGGTAAATGCATCATAATTTACTTAGACTTTCTGTAATTTTTTGATAGTCATTGATAAATAGCAGATTGAACAGAGAGCACATAGTTAGGTTGTGCTCTGTGGGTAGGCCAGTTGCCTTTGGCATCACAGCAGAAGAGAGAGACCATATGACTCACGTTAAAGCCACTTTACTGGGCCCAGGAGGCCTGGTCTCTGGAACTAGACCATTACTAGCTGTCTGTATGGTTTGGCAAAACCCAGCTTATCTTCCAAGGTCTCTGTTTCCACCTTTAGCTAATGAATAAAATTGCACTTGAGCACTTAAGTCTATTGTGAAGGCCAGAGGATTTGAATCTAAGTGAAGCTGTTTTTTATACCGCACACAGAAGATATAGCATTGTTGCTGAACGAGGGGCTCTATACTCCCAGTCCAGGAACTCAAAGTAGCAGGTTTGACCCTTTGCTGCTCAACAAAACAGAGAGAGGAAAAATTGTTGATGAAAGAGGGAAGGAGTTTATTACAGCATGGCCACGCTAGGAAGACATATATCTTCAAACAGGTCAGTCAACTTACGGGTGCTTTTATAGGAAAAGGGGTATGCTATGGGGCTAACAGCTACCTATAGAAATGCATAGATCAGGTTACTTTTTAGCTGGAGGACACCAATGAGTAGTCTTTAAGACAGAAGTTTCAGTCTTGACTAATGGTACAGTCAAATGATTCATCTTCAAGATAGTTTTACTTTGTTGCTGGGCAGAACATCCCACTTTGTTTTAGCTCTAGGTTGGCCATTGGTCTCCTTGGAGTTCCTGTGAGAAACCTCAAACAAAGAGTATCAGGCTAAGAAAGAAACAGTTTTTGATTTTAACAAGACAGAGTCAGCCTGACTAAGCAGGCCCCAGTTACAGTATCAGTATCAGTATCAGTCTTGAGACTTTGGAGTTGGCACTATGTTCTTCTAACCTAGCTGTCCTGATGGTTCTTTACTCTCTGCTACTGAAAAGCTCAAATAATACTACTTTTATTTCAGTAAACTACAGTAAATTCATATGTAGTGCAAAGGAAAGGGAGATTCAGTCAATTGGCAGGTCAGATGGAAAGTAGATCTCTGACTCACCATCCCTTTCTGAGGAATAGCCACATGCTCTCTCTTGGCATCCAGGGCCTCTCCCAATGTTCCTTCATGAACCTAGAGCTCCAATGTCAGATATAAACCTGGCTTCCATTCTCATTGGGTCAAGGAAGTTATTTCATGTTTTCTGGTAGTCTCTTGTAACTAGCCATTTGAGTAGAGTAGTGTCTGCCACAGGTATGGATATAATAATTATCTAGGGAGATAAGAATATTCTCATTTTGTGCTTCGGTGTTTATAATTTTATAATAATCCCCACACTAGGACCATCAGATGACATAGTGGTTACATCTCTGGACACTCACATGGTCAACCATGGTTTGAATACTGGACCTGGAGGCTTGAAACTCCCACTGGGGGTATGTGTGTGCATACGTGCCCAATATCCTGAGAGAAGAATGGAGGAGAAGGGATTGTGGCATGGACATCCCCTCTGGGGGGTAATTTTTCACTTTGTCTCTCTCTGTGGCAAGCACATGCACCCTATAGCAAAAATCTCTCTAAAAAAAGAAAAGACTTCCAAACTGATGCATGAGTAAAGGTAAAAAAGTTACAAACACCAATGTAGGGACCAGCAGTTAGTGTAATGGCTATGTCGCTGTACTCCCATGTAGTCGACTGCGGTTCGCGTCCCTGACCCGGTGGCTTAAACTCATGCCGGGCACGTGTGCATGAGTGCCCAGAATCCCGAGAGGAGAAGTGATTGCGGTGTGGCCATCCCCCCTGGGTGGTGATTTCTCGCTTTCTGTCTCTGTCTGTCCAGCGAGTGCATGCGCCCTATAGCAAAACAAAACCTCTTAAAAAAAAAAAAAACAAAAAAAAACACCAATGTAGATTTTTAGCATTTAAGCCATATGCATAGTTTAAAAGAACTTAATAGTACACTTCAACCTACATTTGAATAACAAATGGTTTGATTTGACAAATTTAAATGAACATTGACTAAGCCTTTATCAGTCTGAGACACTATTTGAAAGCTGTTGAAAAATGTAGAATGTACAGCCACTTTGGGTCCCAGTTCCTAAGAAAAAGCTACAAATAGAATTACCATATGATCCAGCCATGTCACTTCTTCATATATGCCCCAAATAACTGAAAGTATGAACCTGAATAGACGTGTGCATCTGTGTTCCTAGCAGCATTATTCACAATAGCCAAAAGACAGAAGTACCCCAAGTGTCCCCCAGTGGATGAGTAGATAAACAGAAGATGATGTGTACATACAACAGAATATTATTCGACCATAAAGAGGAGGGAAATATTGACACATGCTACAACATGGATGAACTTTGAGGACATTATGCTAAGTGAAATAATCTGCCATGAAAAGACAGAACTTACTTGAGACATCTAGAATATTTGAATACATAGAGAAAGAAAACAGAATGGTAGTTTCCAGGTATAGGAAACAGGAAGATGGGGAGTTGTTGTTTCATTAAGTGTACAGTTTTAGTTTAGTTTTGTTTTGTTTTTTGAGAGTTTTTTTTTTTTTTATTTTGCTATAGGGCGCGTGCACTCGCCAGACAGACAGAGACATAGAGACAGAAAGCGAGAAATCACCCCCCAGTGGGGATGGTCACGCCGCAATCCCTTTTCCTCCATTCTCCTCTTGGGATCTTGGGCACGCACGCACATGCGCCCAGCATGAGTTTTAAGCCACCGGGTCTGGGATGCGAATCGCGGTCGACTCTATGGGAGTCCAGCGACATAGCCATTATGCTAACTGCTGGTTCCCTACAGTTTTAGTTTTTCAAGATCAAAAGAATTCTGGAAAAGGATTGGGGTGGTGATTGTACAACATGAATGAACTTAATAGCACTAAGCTGTACACTTGAAAGTAAGTAAAATGGTGAATTTTATGCTATATATATATTCTAGCACGACTTTACAAAATAGGCCATGGAAAAATAAATAATGTAAAAAATACTTCATTTTAGTGAGTTCTTAGAGGTATGTGAGTATATAGGCAGCAAGAGATGGGAGAAATAGACTGGTTCATAAATTATACCACAGGGAAGGAGTGAAATGAGCATGAAATATGTTAAAACATTTGAATGTGTGAGGATTTATATATTGAGGCAAATGTGGATAAGTGGGGATTGAAGATCAATGGAGGCTTCTTGATGGAAGTAGTCAAGATTCCCAGTGAAGATATAGAGGAACAGCTAGAAGAGTCAGTATGGAGAGAGAAGAGAAAACTGGGAGGAAAACCATGGAGTTAAGTAAGGGTAAGTTTGGAGTATAAGGAAACAAAGTGGTACAGCTCAGCTGCACTGGAGTCGGAGCCAGCATGTTCTTGTCCTAATTTATGTAAAATGTGGGTTTCCTATCTTACATATGTCTGTCTAAGAAGAGACAAAGCTGGAGGTTTGGAAGCATTTAATTCAAAGTGAAAACAGATCCATTCGTTGGAGATTCAGTAGATCAGAAAATGAAATCTCACAAATTGTTCATCAAATTGGATTCATGGAAGTGGACTAACTTTTGATATTATTCAATTGAATATATAAATTGTAGATATACTAATATATTAGAGAGGCATTAATGCCATTTTTAAAGGTTTCTTAAGTATCTTAATTTTTTTTTTCATTTTAGCAAGCATAGTTCCTCCTGAGTACATAAGACTATCTTAGAAGAACAAAGAGAAGGTGAGAGAGGAAAATCAAAAATCAAATTAGTGGGGTAGCAGGTGGCATGGTGGTTAAGGTGTTGAACTCACACATGGCTGAAGATGGTTCAACGCCCAGACCTGGTAGCTTGAAGATCACATCAGGTGCCTGTGCGTGCATGCCCAAAATCCTGAAAGCAGAATGGAGGAGAAGGTACAGTGGCATGGCCATTGCCCCTGGTGTGTGTGTGGGGGGGGGGGGAGTTTCACTTCCCCTCTTACTGTCTTTCTCTCTCCAGTGAGCACACCCACTCTATGGCAAAAACCTTAAACAAACAAACAAACAAAAAACACTCAATTAGTTCTTCACTCAATGGAAGTTATAGTTGAGCAGAAAGATAGAAGTTGCAGGATTGATTGACGGTATGGTGGCATGGGGCATGCCTATGCTGAGTGGACCAAAGATGGAGGCAACCAACCTTGGATACCACCTTAGAATTTCAATGTCAAAGAAATGGGGGACCTCAGAGAATTCTGCCTTTCAGCCTGGTGGTTGGGGTAGTGAATCTTTCAGGGTCTGGTTGAAAATAGATTTAAAGAGAAAGTCTACTTAAACATTCTGTTTAGGAGGTGTAGAAGCAAAGGAAAGATAGAGTAATTTTTCAAACTACAGGTTGTTACCAGCATTTGTTAAAAACATAAATTAGACTGGAATTGACTGTAATGAAATAGAAAATATTAGGGTGATAGCACAGAATAAAGAGAAGTATCATTTTGTAAAACGTTAGTTTTAGTTTAGAGGGTGAGTCATAGTTTAAGGTATATTTCTCATAGAGAGTTCCAGTCAAAAATATTTGAAAACAGTGTTCTTATGCTTTGCAGAAACCAGAGGAAGCAAATTAGGAAGGCAACTGAGTGCTTTGTCTTGCTTGGTCAATGAATGGTATAATAGCATTTTCTATATTTCATACTAAAGCTTTTTATTTTTTTTTTATTTTCCTGAGGGTGTGTGTACTCACCAGAGAGATACTAAGAAACAGAGAGAGAAAGCACACCCCAATAGGGTGTGGTTATGCCACAGTCTCTTTTCCATTACTCGTCCCAGTCAGGATTTAGGGCACACAGACAGGTGAGCATAGCAGGTTTTCAAGCTTATTGGGGGTGGGATTCAGACCATGTGGTCAGCCATGTGGGATATAGCTGCCTTAACCACCAGGTTATAGGGTCAGCTCCATAATGAAGCTTTAATGAAACTTGCTTTAGTGTTACTCAAAAGTTTATTCTTGTCTAAGACATTTCAAAAAGTATGCTTCAAACAAAAAAGAGTCAAAACAAAAACACTAAGGCATAACACTGCCATGGATAACCATTAAACATGAGGGACCAACAGAATGGTGTAATGGTTATGTCACTGGACTTCTGTGTCCTCAATGCTGTTCCAGTCCCAGACCCAGTGGCTGAAAACTCACGCCAGGTGTGTGTACATGCATGCCCTAAATCTCAAGAAGAGAATGGAGAAGAAGAGATTGCAGCATGGCCATTCCCCCTGGAGGGTGATCTCTCAAATTCTGTCTCTCTGGTGAGCACACACACCCTATAGAAAAAAAATCTCTCTATAAAGAAATAAAAAATGAAAGAAAGAAGATATAATTATGTATTTGTGTATATATGTGCATGTGCTTATGTCTTCCCACAAAATATTACTCCATCTAAAAAAAGAATTAGGTTGTCTGTTACAAGTAGCAACCTGACACTTAATGTAGTGATAAGGCAATTTATAGGGACTTGTGATTTGATTTTATGGGTATGTGATATATCCATTTATATGTGTGTGATAGATAGATATAGATATAGATATAGATAGATATAGATATACAGTTTGTTCTAGAGTGTGTGCACTCACCAGAGAGAGAGAAAGAGTCAGAGAAAGAAAATGAGACATCGCCCTTACAGGGAGGAAGACCACACCACAATCCCTTCTTCTCCATTCTCCTCTTGGGATTTTGAGGGCTGATAATCTGCCTAGGATCTTCTTAACCAATAGTACAGTTATTTTTTTTTAAGAATATGGAAAAATATATACTTTTCAGGAAAGAATCTCTGTAGATTTTGGAGAAGTTGGTGTCAGACTCATGACACTGATTACTAGGCTTACAAAGACCACTACTGTCATTGCAGAGAGATTACTTAAAAGATACAAGCCTAAGAGTATTGCTATCAACAATTTTAGGAATTTTGTTGTAAGCCCAAACATATAGATTGAGGTGATTTATCAAATCAAAATGTCAAAAAATAACAAGCATTGATGGCAGATGGAGAAAAGGGAGTATTCATATATTTTTATACATTGTTGGTGGGATGGAAATTGGCATAGCAATTACAGAAAACTATGTATAGAGTCTCCTCACAAAATTAAAATTAGAACTGTCATGTGATCCAGAAATCACACTTCTGGGTGAATGTCCAGAAAAAATAAAATGTGTCTTAAATTGATCCAGTTTGTACCCCCATTTCATAATAGTTAAGATATGGGAACAACCTAAATGTTCTACAACAGATGAATGGTTAAAGAAATGGTGTGTGTATGTGTGTCAATGGAATGTTACTCAGTCTTAACAAAGAAGGAAATCCTAGCATTTCCTTTTTTTTTAGAGAGAGATTTTTGCTATAGGGTACATGTGCTTGCTGGAGAGACAGATAGCAGAGGCGGATGTGAGAAATCACCCTCCAGGGAGGATGGCCATGCTGCCATCCCTTCTCCGTTCTCTTCTTGTGTGCATTCATGCACATGTGCTCACTGTGAGTTTTAAACCACTGGGTCCAGGACTCAAGCCATGGCTGACTATGTGGAAGTCAGCAACGTAACCATTATGCCATCTGCTGGTCCCAATCCTAGTATTTTTGACAACTTGGGTGAACCTGAAGAACAGTATGCTATATACGAAAGAGAAAGACAATTAGTGTATGTTATCGCTTATATGTTGAATCTAAAAACAAGAAAAAAGAAGTTAAATTGATAACAAACAGTATAATAGTAGTTACCAGGGGCTGGAGAAATGGAAGAGGAGAGATATTTGTGAAAGGGTAAAACTTTTGGTTACAAGATGAGTAAGTTCTGAAGACCTAGTGGACAGCATACTGACTATAGTTAATACAATGTATTGTATCATTGAAATATGCTAAGAGAGTAGATCTAAGTGTTCTTAACACACACACACATATACATACACACATGATAAGTATGTGAGGTGATAGATATGTTAATTAGCTTGATTGTGGTGATCATTTCACAAAGTACACATATACCAAGCATCATATTGTAGACCTTAAATATATAGAATTTTTATTTGTCAACAAAGCTCTAGCTATGGAAAATTTTTTGAAAGGAAAGAATTAGTTTCTAAATGGAGATGGTAATATCTGGAAGGGAATTTTGGCATTAACAAAATGATGCTGATTGTTTTGGAGTCTTGTCTACTGAGCAGATTTCATGAGCACGTTATCATGTCTACCATTCCCAATGCTGGTTCAGAAAAATGTTCCATGTGTTTGAATGCATGCACTGCCAGTTGGGCTGAATTCTTTTTACAAAGACCCAACTGAATGAATTGGAGATGACTCTTTATTTATCTATGATTTCAGCTCCACCTGTTTACCATTTTCTTGTTAAAAGGAATTAGCGAGTATTGGGTATGTGGCTATGAAGCAATTGAACAAATCTCTACTGCAACTATAATACAAATCCATCTTCAACCCCAGAGCAAATTGTTCTCATTTTGGGACGGGAAAAAGGTATTTTCTCAGCTAAAAACAAAAATTAACAAATATTTTACAAAAGGTGAACTCTAGGGTCCCAACCAAATCCTGAACAAATTAGAGTGAAGCAGAAACAGCTGTTGAGTAAAACGCACATCCTAAGACGAGGTGCTGGGCTGTCAGGCCTGATTGCTTGGAGTCAGAGGCCCAGCATTACCCCTTCTCAGCACCTTGGCACAGGAGTGGGGAATGAGAAAAGAGGAGTGCATGCTCAAGAAAAACAACAGGAGCTCCAAATTCTCTTTGCTTTGAGGACCTAAGGCATTCCAAGGTATTTCCTTATTTTCCTCTGGGAAATAGCCCATGTAAAGATTTGCTTCTGTGACAGGAAAATGCAGGAAGCTGTGATGAGCCCTAAACACTCAGCAAGCTTCTCAAGTGCTCTTTCTAAGTGCTCTCTCCATACAGGATTTGTTCCCCAAATCCTGGGACCTTCACCTGTGAAGGTTAAACTTTGCATAACAACAGATAAAAATCTGCATTTTAGGCACTTATATTGAAGTCATGAAATTTGAGATGACTTAAAAAAACAGAAATTTCAACTTATCATTTTTTTTAATTCCAAATTTGCTTCCAGTCCATCTAAACATTATTTTTGAGTCTAAGAAAGATGTCAAGTGGTTCTGAGCATTCTGTAATATTTTTGATATGCTAAGAAATTAGAAGATGATCCAGTGCTTGTTCTTTATCAACTTGATGCTTAGTTATTTTCCCTGTTGAATTTGTTAGTGTCCTTGGAGGACTGCAAAAAAATACCTCTTTTTTACCCAAGTTCTGAACCAATAATAACAACAAAAAGGGCAAAAATGTCAAGGCTAAAATATCACTTTTATAATGAATAAAACAGATCTGGTTCAATGTGACTTATTTCTCAGGGCATGTAGGCTTTTAAACACTGGACTAAAACTAGGAAGACTTATGCAGCTCCCTGGTCTGGTGGCACCAGCCAGTGCCACTTACATGGGTAGGCTATTATTTTTGCCATGAGGCCAAAACAAGCAAGAAAAAAAATGCTGTCAGTGGAACATAACTCCCCTTAAACATTATATAGTATAAGTTATCTTTTTATGTGTAGGTAAGTTTCTATTTGTAATGCATGACAATCATAGGAACAAATGAGAAAGATATAAAATGACGATAAATCTTTCCCCATTTCCTGACCATTTCCCCCATTACCCCAAACTCCAGAGGCAGCTGCTTGTAAATAGTGTCTGCTTTTACTTTCTCTGATTGTTATCACTATAATATATATTTTTAAAGGATTTGCCATCAGGCATGTGCGTTCACTGGAGACAGAGATAATGAGAGGAAGAATGAGAACTCACTCCCCAGGGAGGATAGCATAATGCAATCCTTTCTCCATTTTCCTCCTGGGATTTGGGCATGCATGTACAAGTGCCCAGCATGATTTTCAAGCCACCAGGTTCGGGACTTAAACTGGGGTCGGCCATGTGGGAATCCAGAGTCACAACTACTGCACCACCCACTGGCCCTTGCCATTATAATTTTAAATAATATATTTCTACTTCTACTTCAACTATAAACAGTGTCTATTGATTCTCCTCTGTAAATGATGAGGAACTTAGCACCCTTAGCTAGCTCCCTCTTCATCTTATCCCTCTGCTTTCTAATTTTTTTTGTTCTTAGTTCTTTTGAGATACCAAGCCTGGTTAAAAGTAGGCTCCTAGGGTTCAAACACCACTCTATAACTTATTTACTTATTAGCTATATAATCTTGTAAAAAATACTTTAGTTATCTAAGCTTCAAATTCCTCATCTGTACTTGGGGTAATAATACCCTCTTCATAGGTTCCTGTGAGGAGTAAACTGGTCAGTCCCTGCAAAGTACTGAGCACTGTGTTTACCAGCAAGAAAACAGCGAAAAAATGTTACACAGTTTTGTGACAATAAATCTGAAATTTATTGAACAGATTCAAAATTATTTTGATTATTTGAAGATTTTAATGATATAATCAAATAGCATAATTCAATTCATAGAAAAAAATGTATTTTTTTCGTCAGTGAATGTCCTCTAAAGAATACTCTTCCAGGGGCCAGCAGGTGGCATGAGAGTTAAGGGCAATGTACTCCCACACAGTCAACCTTGATTCAAGTCCTGAACCTGGTGGCTTGAAAATTATGCCAGACATGTGTACACGTGCACCCAAATTCCCAGGAAGAGAATAGAGGAGAAAGGATTGTGGCATAGCCATCCCCCTGGAGGGCAAGTTTTCACCCCCCCCCCCAAAAAAAAAAAACTCTCTGCAACAAGCACATGCACCCAATGAAAAAAATACTCTTCCAAGTGTCAATGTTTAATAGTGCCTCTTAATTTCCTTAGATTTTCTTATTTCTTTTCTGTTAACACAAAGGGTCTTCAAAATGTTTATGAAAATATGTATTATGAAAGATTATGCATGGATTTCAATTTTTCATAAAATTAAACTCAAACTTGAATTTCATTTTTTCCACGAACTTTTTGAAGTCACCTAGCAGTAATTTTTTATATCCCTTGGGCTGAGAAACAGCACAGTACAGGTGCTGAGTTCACGGGTTCCACTGTGTATGCAACATTATGCAAATTACTAGGACTTCCAACCCATGCCTTGCTTTTCTTATCATTAGATAAAGATAGCAATAAGACCTCCCTCATAGTATTACTCTGAGTAGTAAGTTAAATAATACCTCACAGCATAAAGAAAAGTACCCACTAAGACACTCTTTTTTTCCCTAATTTTTCTATAGTTGTTTATTCATTTATTTTTCTTACAAAATGTTAGGGCACTAAATGTTCGTGTTTGGATAGAAATGAGTTTTTACTCTCCTCTTTTCCTTTCATGAAAGGAAAATTCTAGGTTCAAAGATGGAATTTGGAGTTCTGTTTCCTATATGATAGAGTAACTGACTGCAGATCAACTGTTCCACCAAGAACATCTAGAGAAGGTGGCAATATATCCATGTAACCTCTACTGAGCTACTAATGCAGTCAGGACAGGTGGGTTCCTAGAACCCAGAAGGAAGATAAGCACATTGGGATGAAACCAAGATTTTGCATTGGTTTTTCACTCAAGTTGTTCTTGGCATAAAGAGACAATTCTAAAAAGTTGAGTAGATAGTGGCAGCTGATTGAACAGAGCCTTTGGAAATCTCATGGGACCTGAGATGACTAAAAATTTGGTTCAGAGTCTACCAAAGAGATAAGGCCCTGGTAAAGCTCCTTACTTACAGTATACCCCTGAAGGTATACATACTAGAAGTAAAGGCAATTTGAGATAAATTAGCCCTTACAAAAGAATAAAATTGAATTTTTGGATCAGTGTTGTTTTATGATAAATCTATACCTCTACTCTAAATGCATGACAAAGGGCAAAACTACTTCATTGGAGGAAGATGAATCAGCCAAGTTTTGAATTATCTGTGCAGGTTCTTTATTTATATCTGATATTAAATAAAAATCACCGAGTATGCTAACAAATAGGATCAAATGATTAAAGCCATAAAAAATATAGATGATGTAGTTAAATAGGTGATCTAGGTATCTACTTTATCTGACATCTACTACAAAATGACTATGATTACTATGCTGAAAAACTACATGTCAAGCTCAAGAATTTTACTTGGGAGTTAGGATTTATTAATAAAATAAAAATGTAAAATTAAAAGCCAAATATATAGGTTTAATAGCCACTTAATCATTGCAGAAGCGTACAATGAAGAAAGGTAAGTTACTATCAGTTATCCACATTCTGCAGGATAGGCACATAGCACAACCATTAAGTCCTATGCAGCGGAGCTAGATCCCATATAGCTGACCATGGTTCAGATCCCATCCCCAGTGACTTGAAAAACATGTCAGGCACGTGTGTGTGTGTGTGTGTGTGTGTGTGTGTGTCCCAAATCCTGATGCTATAGAAAATGGAAGTAAGAGGATTATAGTGTGACCACTCCCCATTGACAGTGCTTTCTCTTTCTCTCTTTCTCTTTGTTGAGTGTACATGCCCTCTGGCAATGATAAAATTCACACTCTGCACAGAGGTAAAAAGATGTAATGTACATAAAAGTATGTAAAAGCCATAGAGGACATTGTGGAAAGATTTGAAAGATTATAGATTGAAGGCCTAGAAGAAGAGGCAAAGGGATTATGGCAGAAATAAGATTTGAAGAGATAGTGATCAAAAATTACCCCAAACTGATAAAAGCCATCAAGCTATAGATTTTTTTTAAAAAAGCAAACCCTCAATAGGATAAATAAATTAAAAAACAAACAAACAAAAAACAAGCAAACACACAGAAAAACCCCTAGGCACAGTACAATAAAACTACTGAACACAAAAGACAAAAAAAAAAAAAAAAAGGCTTAAAAGTATTCAGAAAGGAACCAGCAGGTGATGTGGTGGTTAAGGTACTGGACTCCTACATGGTTGACCATACATGGTTGATTGCATGGTTTAAATTCCAGACTTGATGGCTTTAAAGTCATTCCAGATGCATGTGTATACATATCCAAATTCCAGACAGAAGGGAGAAATGAAGAAAAAGAGATTGCAGTATGACCATTCACCATGGTGGATGCTTACTCATTTTCCCTCTCTGTTGATGAGCACAACAAATTTTTTATTTTATTTTATTTCTTTAGGATTTTGCTGTAGAGTATATATGCTCACTGGAGAAAGAAAGAAAGAGGGAGAGTGAGAAATTACCCCCCACACACACTCCCAGGGAGTATGGCCACACCACAATCCTTTCTCCATTCTCTTTTCTCTATTTTGAACACATGCACACACATGGAACAGACATTATTTCTGAGCCACTAGGTGGGCCATGTGGACGCCAATGTCTTAACAACCATGCCACCTGCAAATTTGCATACGTAAACTTAAAGAAAAGATAGAAGAAGGCAAAAAAGGATTTTTTTTTTTAAAAAGGAGGGAGAATCTTTGGTAAACACATCTGAATTAAAAATAATAGTAATAATAATAACGATTAAAACATGAACGGACCCAGCCTAGTGGTGCAATCAGTGACAAACTGAACTGCAGTGCTGGAAGCCACATGGCCAAGTATAGTTTGTTCAGATCCTTGTGTCAGCCTGAGAACCTGCTGGGTATATGCATGCTTGCCCTGGATCCTAAGGAGCTGGAGAGTTAGGAAAGGAAATGGCAGCATGACAGAACCCTGCTGAGAGAGCTTCTTTCACTCTCGTGTGTGCACACTCTCTATTATGAAATAAATAAACTTTAAAATAAGTAAATACATGGTCTGATTACTTATTTAAACACAAATATAAGGGAACTTTAAAAAGTTTATAGAAAAATTTAATTTAAGTATGAATTTACTTTGGTGCAAAAATATTTTGAAATCCATGTATAGTTTTTTTTAATAATATGTATTTTTTTTTTTTTTTGGAGAGGTTTTTGCTATAGGGCGTGTGTGCTCGCCAGACAGAGAGAGACAGAGAGATAGAAAGTGAGAAATCACCCCCCCCCGGGGGGGGGGATGGTCACACCGCAATCCCTTCTCCTCCATTCTCCTCTCGGGATCTTGGGCACGCACGCACACGCACCCGGCGTGAGTTTAAGCCACCGGGTCCAGGACTCGAACCGCGGTTGACTACGTGGGAGTCCAGTGACATAGCCATTACGCCAACTGCTGGTCCCAATAATATGTATTTTTCATGAAAAATTTGAGGACCCTCTAATAAATGAGAAATTATATTACTCAGATTCCTTGGGTTCTCCTTTCCACTCACAAAAGATGTGCAGTATGAGTGAGAAGTTATCCTTTGTTATTTTTTTTATTTATTTATTTTTGGAGAGGTTTTTGTTATAGGGCGCATGTGCTCGCCAGAAAGACAGAGAAAGCAGAGAAACAGAAAGTGAGAAATCACCCCCCCCCCCAGGGGAGATGGCCACACTGCAATCCCTTCTCCTCTATTCTCCTCTTGAAATCTTGGGCACACATGCACACAGACCCTGCATGAGTTTAAGCCACCAGGTCCGGGACTTGAGCCGTGGTCGACTACATGAAAGTAGTCATTACACCAACTGCTGGTCCCAATCCTTTGTTATTTTAAGCATAAGATAAATGAGGATTTTTGGAGTAGAGTATACAGCTTATATTAATTTATAGATTGGTTCAACATTTTTTCCCCTCACTTTATCATTTTTGTCTCTAGTGTGTCTGAGTTATGCTCTATGTCTATGCTTTTAATAATTACTTAGAGTGATTAGTTTTTAACATGCATAATTAACATTTCCAGATTTTAAATTCTGTTATCAGTGGTCATTCAAATCATTTGGGGATCATATTTTAATGTATAGATTCTAATTCAGTTGGTTTGGGGTGGCATATAAGATTCTGAATTAACTTTTCTTTCTTTTTTCTTTTTTCTTTTTTTTTTTTTTTTTTTTTTTGAGAGGTTTTTGCCTTAGGGTGCATATGCTCACTGGAGAGAGAGACAAACAGAGACAGTGAGAGGGAAAGTGAGAAATCATCCCCTTGGGGGATGGCCCCACCATAATCCCTTCTCCCCTAGATTCCTCCCAGGATCTTTGGCACATAACCATACACTCCTGGCATTAGTTTGAAGTCACCAGGCCCAGGACTTGAACTGAGGTTGGCCATGTGGGAGTCCAGAGATGAAGCCACTACACCATCTGCTGGCCCTGAGATTCTGAATTTCTAGTAAGTTCCAGGTAATGCTCAAATCTTTGGTCCATGATTTGAGTAGCAAGGCCTAAAAATGCATGACTTGATTTTTCTTACCCCAGCTTCCAACTTGCATTTTACTATTGATCCATATGTTAGCTTTATTTCCCCACAAATGAAACATGATTACTTTGACATGATCAGTATTTGTTTAGATGAAGTCATTAACAATTTTTTGTTGGCCATTCCTACTTGTGTCTAGTTTATTTATTTAAGACTTTCCTTTTGTTTAGATATAGTGGTGGTAAACTTCATTTTCCCTAGGCAAAAAGCCCTCGTTCTTGAAAAATAATTTCATTGGATGTAGCATTCCAAGGCATTACATTGTCTTCAGATTTCTATGTATAATAATGTGAAATGAGCCATCTGCTTAATCAGGTGATCATCTTTCCACTTGCTTCGAGGACTATTTAGCTTAATTGTGCATAGTTTCTCTATGATACATTTTTGTATGAAGTTATTTTGTACTTTTTTAAAAAATAATTTGAGCTTCTTGAATCTGAGAACCGGTATCCTTCAATGGGTTTGGAACATACATAGTGCTATTAACAATTGGTTCATTTTAATTTTATTACCTCCTTCTATTAGATGAGAACGTCCCTACATTATGGATTTTTTCTTGATCTCTTTTTTATGTTTTCCATCTCTTTGTCCTTCTGGGTTATAATTTTGATATTATCTTTTTAAATTTTTATTTAGGTTTTGGTCATAGGGTGAATGCATTTACCAAGAGAGACAGAGAAAGAGAGAGACAGGAGGAATGTGAAAAATCATCCCTCAGGGAAGATGGCCACACCACAATCCCTTTTCCTCCATTCTCCTTTCGGGATTCTGGGCATGCGTGCTTCTGTATCCAGTGTCATTTTCAAGCCGATAGGTCCAGGACTCAAACTGTGGTCACCCATATGGCAGTTCAGCACCTTAACCACCACACCACCTACAGGCCTTGATATTATCTTTTTAATCTATATTCTAGGTCAATCAATTTTTATAAATTAAAATAATTAAATTATTAACCTCATATTTAACCCAGGTATTATGCTTTTTAATTTTGATTATAGGATTGGATTTATAGTATTTTATTTACTTTTTTAAAATATTCTTACTTTGTTTTATTTAAGAGAGATTTTTGCTATAGGGCACGTATGCTTGCTGGAGAGACAGAGACAAAGAGACAGAAAGTAAGAAATCACCCCCCCCCCCCCCCCGCAGGGGGATGGTCACACTACAATCCCTTCTCCTCCATTCTCCTCTTGGGATCTTGGGCCTGCACACACAAGTGCTCGGTGTGAGTTTTGAGCTGCTGGGTCCGCAACTCGAACTGCAGTCAACTACTTGGGAGTCCAGCGACATAACCATTATGCCATTTCTCCCTAAAATATTCCTACGTTTTTAATGGACCAAGTGGTGGTACAGCTGTAGTACAACTGAACCCACATGGAGAAGATGCTGGGTTTGTGTTCCAGGACCTCCCTGAGCACTCCAGATACACGTACTTGTGGCTGTGATCTGAGTCACCGGAGACTTGAGGTGGATCACAGTGTGAGGATCTTAATGGGGAGCCTGTCTCTGTCCTTTTCATAGAAGAAATGAGTAAACTAAAATGAATTATTGCATTTTTTAAATTACATTTATTCTTTGTTTCTATCTCCAAGCTTCTCCTTTTTCTTCAAAGTAAATAAGGTTGCATATTTCAACAATGCAGTTGTTGTAAGGCATCTGATACATTTAGAAAACTGATTCTTCCATATTTCATTCAAAGTGCACTATTCTATATGTTTTTTTCTTTATTCCAGTAAATTGCTCATTTTCCTTGGAACTTCGTCTGCAGTGATTCTTTGAGGTTTTGAGGCCTGGTTAAATTAGAATATTTTTCCAAAAAGGGTTTGTGTTTTTTTCTGCCAGTTTCATGGGAGCATTGCCGATCTAGGACCACTTTAAATTAAATTGTCCATTTGAAACTTTTCAGGCCTCACAGGTGGCATAGATTTGGTGGGCAAATCTGTGAAAGGTCTTTGGTAGTTATGAGAGCTCAGAGTCAGGGGCATCTTTTTTCTCCTTCACTAGTGCCAATGTAGAGATTGGAAAGTTTCCCTGCTCTTTTATTTTTCACAGTGAGTTTATTTTCCATTCAACCTTGTGTAAAGGGAATAGCCCACAATTCTAGCTAGATGCAGAGATTTCTGTTAGACTGCCCTCCTACTGTAGGGTCTGACTGTTTTATCCTAATTCCTGAACCTTATGTAGTTCCTATGATGGAGTCTTAATGTTATCTAGGGTTGGAGAGCTCTTTGTGTCTGAAAGTTGAATACATTTATCTTCCTCTTTTTCCTTATGGTTCATTGCTGTTATGATCTTAAGTTTGTATTCCATTCCCACATCTTCCCTCCCACACACACCAAATCCATATGTTGAAATACTAACTCTAAAGTAGTGGTATTAAAAGGTAAGGTTTCCATGAATGGAACAAGTGCCCTCATGAAGAGGCCCCGGAGAGATCCTTCACTCCTTCTCCCATATGAGATTGTAAGCATATGAGATTGTAAGCATGCAGACCCTCACTAGACACCAAATTGGGCAGCCCTGGTTCTTGGCCTTTCAAGCCTCCAGAACTGAGAGAAATAGATTTCTGTTATTAATAAGCCACTCAGTCTATCATATCTTAATCTAGAAGATCAAATGAACTAAAATTTTGTGCAGGCTTTGAGAACGTTTAGACACATTCTACCCATTCCACCCCACCCAAGCTGCTTTATGCTTCTCATCCAAGACTATCATGGAAACCCTATGAGATAGTGAAATTAATTTCAGTCTACCCTCAACTATATTGCAAGTCCTGGTAAAATAGGGGCAATATCTTGAATTTGTTTTACCACAATCTTCTTGCATAGTTCCTATCTTCTTCGCACATAATAGCTTCTCATTGCATGTCTGATAGACATTCAGATGACTTATCCCCAGATCACTGGTCTGTCAGTGAAAATTTTAAAATAAATTAAGTGGAAATCTTGAATTAATCTAGTGACAGATTTGTGCTAGCTTGATCATTTCTGTTTTTGGACATCTCCACGTTAATTCCACAGAAACCAAATTATTTCATGATATATCTTTCAGAATGTTGTATTCCCTAGAATCTAATCACTATCTGATTTATTTTCAGTCACCTACCCTAACCTAATCAAACTACAATTTGATATTTCAGTAGAAGAGATTGGAGGTATATATATATTTTTTTTTTGAGAGGTTTTTGCTGTAGGGTGCATGCACTTGCTGGAAAGACAGAGAGAAACAGAGAAACAGAAAGCGAGAAATCACTCCCCCGGGGGGATGGTCATGCTGCAATCCCTTCTCCTCCTTTCTCCTCTCGGGATCCTGGGCATGCACGCACACATGCCCAGTGTGAGTTTAAGCCACCGGGTCCGGGGCTCGAACCCTGGTCAACTACATGGGATTACGCTAACTGCTGGTCCTGGAGGTATGTGCTTTGAGAATGTTCCTTGTGGTTGAGACCTGCAGAAACTATCACACTCTAGTCATACTGGGGGAATAGTGGATGTCCTCCTCAGGACAGAAGATGAAGCCCAGTGAAGGGGCTGTGGTTGGTTCCAGTGTGATTCTTTGTCATTGTGAGGTCAACCCTGTCAGGCCTTCCATAAGTCATGGGTTAGTCATGCGCTTCTAACCTAGGCAACCCTCCAGCTTCCCCTTCTCAAGAAGCCCTCTGGCTCCAGTTCCCTGTCACTTTTCTCCAGCAGGCAATTGACTGGGCTCCTCCTGTCCCTGCTAATTTTTCTCTAGCTTGATGTCTGGCCCCAATGGAAGGATTGAACCCTGTGTCAACACCTCTCCCCCATATTTCCTGAACTTCTTCCCCTTCTCTCTCTTTACAACTTTTACAACAGCCAAATTTCTCAGGAGGAGCCCCAAAATAAAAATTCTATATTTAAAGAAACAACATTTTGAAGTCATTGTTGATATGTCTATGGTGCTACTCACAATTCATGTTATTTCAGAAAAAAGGGAGGAAATGGACACTCAAGGGTTGCTTCTACAGTGTTTCTTTTTATTGGCTGTCATCTCCAAAGCTCTGATTTATTGCAAGTCTCTCTATTCATCTATTTAGTATCCTTAGGGATGATGCTGTTCTCTTCTTTTCAGCCTTCCTGGGAGATGATGAATCTTTTCTTTTTCTTTTTTTTTTTTTTTTTTTTTTCTATTTTATTTCTTATTGAGTCTGGGAAGCTTCTTTTCACTCAGTCCAAACCACTGCCCCCACTCTTTCTCATTGCATGCTAGTAAAATGGGAACAGTGTTTCCTCTGGCCAGTAAAGTGTTCCAGTGGTTCCTTGGAAAAGAGACCCCAGTGCAAAGATCAATTTCTAGGCAGTTTATTTTCAAGGCCCTTAGTCATTCTGCCACCACCACCCTGACCCCACAAACACGTTTTTTAAAACTCAGTGTGATTAAATAGAATGAGTAAGCCCAGGCTTGGGAATCTATAATCCAGGTTTAGTTCTCTGCTCTGTCATTGGACCAACTGTGTAGCCTTGGTCAGATTATTTTTTATTTAGTTAGTTTGTTTTCTTATCTGTAAACTGTATAAATTAGTACCTACCTTGTGTGGTAGTTTTGAGCATTAGATATGTTGCCAAATCTAGGCTTGTGCCTAACAAATAAGAAGGTCCCAATAAATGTGAAGTATTATTGTTTTTCATTTATTCATTCAATAAACATTAATTGTGCGATTGCAATTGTAGCAATGGTAATAGCTCATGATTATAGTAACTTAGAGTTGCCCCAGAGCTCTGCCTATAGCTCTCATTGCTCTGAAGGGAGGGTGGTTTTCTACTAATGTAGTCAAATGCCTTGAAATTCAGAGCCCAGTGACCATGAAGCTTCTCTCCTTTAAAATGCTATGACTCCCCACCCGGTCCCGGGCCCTCAGACTGGGTAAGGAATTCCTGTGTAGTCAGTTCCCTTCATGTATTGCTTCTGAGGCTCTTAGGCCAGTGTGTCTGGGAAAGTTTCAGGCTGGAGGCATCAAGGAGTATTAATGTGCAGATGCAGGATCTGTCAAGAATACGAGCTGTGGTGCAACAAAAACCACCTGCGTGGCTTGTGATGTTTTTGAAACAGAGTGCCGGAAAGAAGGGGCCCTGGGCCAAGAAAGGAAAACTGGAGCTGTGGATTTGTGTGCAGCTCAGAGCACAGGCCGAAGGGGAGGAGGAGAAGGAGGAGGGGGAGAGGAGGAAACTGCTGCTATGCTCCTCTGCCCTACCCCCACTGCTGATGCTGGTGTCCCATTTTTATGTCTGACTGGGACATGTCAGACTGAGGCATGTGGATGTCTGCGCATGTATAGATGGGACTGGAAAAGATCAGTGTCTCCCTTAAAACTTAGAGGTTAGGTTATCCCAAGCTGTGACTCCCTCATACCCTTTACATCAAAACATAATAAGACATTTCTAAATAGTAACACAAAGCCATCCCATTGAGTTGCCAGAACCTAAGCTGGTGCCCTTTTGACCTTGGGAACAGTAAATCTGTAAGGAAACCAGTTAGCCTCCCAATTAAAATGCTAACAACTGCCTCTCCCACTACTCCTCCAAGCCTGCCAAAAACACAATATAGGTGCTGCCATAGGGTTGGGAGTGGAGCCACTGGAGCAGGTAGCCATGTATCTCTGCTTCCATGGGCAAGAAAATGCACAGCCTTCTGATTGGCTGGCCTGTCCCATTTTCCCAGCTGAGGGAGTCTTTGCCAAAACAAGCCTCATGGCCCTACTGATGATTTTTTCAGAGCCATGAGTCAAAACTGGTTTTTCCATTCCTAATTTATGCCGTGAAAGCCTTGATTGCAACTTAATTGGGGCTCAAGTAGCTACTGAGGTAAGCAGTGCTGGCAGAATCCTGGAGACAGAGATTGCAATTCAAAAGGCTTCAAAGAAGCCATTTGCTGAATAAAGAGTGAGCCTAACAAAATAATTTCCTACCAAGTGGCAAAGAATAAGCCCAGCAGTGTCAGGAACATGGAGGTATCGTGGACAATATCCAGACCAGCTTTCCCACCTATAGTGCTATCAACATCCATTCACCCAACACTCAGATATTTCCTTCACATATCTCCTCCCTCCACATGGCCCTCCACAGCCCCCAGTGTCTGTCCACACCAAGGGCAATCCCACCTGATTTCTTGCCCTGGATGATGAAAACCTATAAGGATGGGAGAGAAGGAGCAGGGTTGGGAGTATAGAGAACACCTGGCTTGGGAACTAGAACTCCAAAACTTGTGATTGGAGTTAAGAGTCGAAGATAGCTAAGTACTCTTAGAGTACTTAACCCAAAAGTAAGTGCATTGATGGATAGATACATAAAAATGTTATTTTCTCTTAAATTAACAATTACAAATGCAGATATTCTTAGAGGACATACAATTCTGCTGTAAGTAAAATGTATTTGTTGGTACCTTTTACTAGGGTAAAAGATAAATCCATTTCCTTTCTTGACTATGTTAATTTTAAATAATATAGATCATAATAAAATTTTATTCATATCTCATAATTACATGAAGTAAACAGATAAGATATTATATCCATTTTTCAGAGGAGTGGATTAGGATGTTCAAAACTACACACACAGCATCGGTGAATTTGGTTCTAAGCCCCATTTTCTGATTTTAAATCTTGTGCTCTTTCCATTTGAGCTTTTATTTTTATTACTTCAAGACTTAGACCCCAAGTCTCTGTAAATTATGTATTTATTCCAGACACAGAAATATTGTGTGTTTGTGTCCCTCTTTAGGATATATTTAACACGACTTGGTTTTTAGTCAAGCTACATGTAAAGAAGAGGCTTTAAACAGGTTTGAAAATATCTAATCTGCTTGAAAGGAAAGAGAAGCATAAAGAAAGCCTGATTTCAGGCCGCAGATGGTATAGTGGTTACATCACTGGACTCCCACATGGCTGAACACAACTTGCATTCCAATCTGGTGGCTTGAAAATTACACCGGGCATGTGTGCCTGCATACCCAGGATCCCAAGAGGAGAATGGTGAAGAGACTGCAGTATGGCCATCCTCTCGGGTGGTGATTTCTCACTTTCCCTCCCACTGTCTCTGTCTCTCTCTGGCAAGCACACGTGCCCAGTTTTGCATACACGCAAAGACCTCTTTAAAATAAAAAAAGAAAAGCCTGATATCTGGACAATGTTCCTTTAAGGCATGCTTTTATTTTAGGAGGAGGAGAATAAAAAGATAAAGCAAGAATAACCTCAAATTAGAGTCAACTGTTACTACTGAGAACATTGTGCTATGAGATAACTAGTGAATTAAGAGATAGATCCCTGCTTGGCACTAGTTAGATATGTGGCCAAAACATCCAAAATAAATTGTCCTAATGTGTCTCTGCCTCAAAGCCTCAGTTTTCTTACTGTCAAAATTAAAGAGATATACTAAATAAGCTCTCAGGAATTGTCGCGAACTTCTTTGGGGGTTCTTAAACAAAGGAAGTATTTAAAACATTGTGTTGTAACTTCAGTTCAACAGGCATTTATTGAGAGACTTCTCAGCATGTTTCTGGAAGCATGTCACAACTGGAGTTGCAGATACTTGCCTGTCTTTCTCTAGTTGGTTTCCATGGGATCAGACTCTAACCTCACATCTGTATGTCTGTGTCATTGACTTGTGCTGGTGAAGGGGCTAAGTTATACTGCTGTGAAAACCAGCCCCCAAGTCCCAACCGTCTATCGTGAGGATACTTGTTTTGTTACCACATGAAGTTCACAGAGGATCCTGATGACTCTACAGGAGCACTTTGCTGTCTGGCACCTCTGTAGTTGAGAATATTCTAGTCTTTACCCTCTTGATAAGAGACTTTCACAACTGCAAAAGCAGGGAAAGCAAACCCATTGATATTTCATGTTGTCTAAGCTTTGTTCTAGAAGCAACATATGTTGATCTCTTCAGTCCCCTGGCCACTGTCACATAGCTCCACTTAGCTGCAACGATATCTAGAAAGTCATGTCCACCTTCTATTCAGGAATGAAAAGATAGTTGCCCTGGGTAGCCAATAGTAAGATGTACAGCACTATCTATATCTGAAAACCCAAACAAGAGGCTGTAGGCAATCATGGACAATAGCATATAGTAAGAACTAAAACTATGCAAGTGGCTGGAGTTCTAACAATTTATAGATTTGTGTGGGTTGAAGTGGTCAGAAAGGCAGAGCTCAGCTGGTTCTTGAAACCCCAGGAGCAATTGAAAAGAGGAAGGGGAGCTTCAGATGGCAGGAGCACAAAGGTGGAGAAAAAAAAAAAAAAAAGCAGGTGAGCTGTCCTCATGGACTACATTTTCAATAGTGTGGAATTATGAAAAACAAGTAAGTTTGACAAGTAGACCATGGGATAGCAAAAATCTTTCGTGGAGATGCAAAATATTAGTGAACATGGATTTTTCTGAGGGTACTAATGCCTTCTTGAAAAGTCTTCTAGTAAGCCCTGGGGATGCTAAGTAGGACCATCGACTTATTTGGCCAACTCTTAGAGAATCTCATTTTTCTTTCTTTCTTTCTCTCTTTCTTCTCTTTTTGTAAAACTTTTAGTCAGGTTTGTTGCAGTATAATTTATATCCAGTGAAATTTATCTCTTTTCTTAGTTAAGTCTTGTAATTTTTAAACAAATGTATATAATCATGTAACCACCAGAACATTGAAGATAGTGAACATTGACATCACCCAAAAATGTTCCTGCATACTTCCTTGTCATCAATACATTTTATCCATACCCAGCCCCTGGATACCATGTTTTGTGTCCATATATTTGGACTTTTCTATAATATCATACAAATGGAATCATTCAGTCTGTGGCTTTAAAAAAAATTATGATAGACCCCATGTGTGCTTGTGTGTGAGCATAAAAGACAAAGAGAGAGAGGGAGAGTAGCCCCCTCCGCAAGATTCAGTCACACCGTGATTTCCTTCCTCTAGTCCTACCAAGGAGGATGCTGTGCATGTGCATGCTGGCCTGGGAACTTGAACTGCAGTTGGCATTTGACTTCCAGCGTCACAGTTTGATATGCTACTAACTGCACAACAGATCCCGGGCCACTATGTGCTTTTTCAAATGTGACTTCTTTCAGTTAAAATAACAGTTTCTGATTAATTTGTGTCATTACATGCAACAGTAATTCATTTCATTTTTTTTCCTGAATACTATTCCATCAAATGGATGTTCCAGGTTGTTTATCTGTTCACCAGATGAAAGATATTTGGGTTATTTCCAGTTTGGGGCAATTATGAATAAAGCTGCAATAAACTTTCCCATCCAGATTTTTATGTGAACATATATTTTCATTTCTCTTGGGTAAATATCTAGGAGTGGGATTGTTAGGTCAAATGGTAAGTGTATGTTTAACTTCATAAGAAATTGCCAAACTAAATTCCGAAGGGGCATAATTCCATCTGCTACTTACCCTCTTAATTCCATCTGCTACTTACCCTCATGATACAATAAGAAAAAATTTCAAAGTAATATCTAATCCTCATGTAGTCACGAATTTCACAATTTACCAAGCACTTTCTATCCTTTATTTTTTGTGATCACTGTAGCATCAGGATAGGAAAGATGCCAAATTTAGAATTAAATAACCTAGACCAGCTATTCCAAACATATAAATCTTTTAACTTTTCAGTTCCTCAGTTCTTTATTGGAATAATGGGAATAGAGCTCACAAGGCCATTATGGGAAACACGGTAATTTAGAGCTTGGATTTTAATGTCAGTCTTGTGTTCAAATCCCAGTTCTACCACTTACTCTCTGTGATATGAGAGGTGATACTTAACCTACCTGAGCTTCATGTAAAATGAGAATGATATGAACTGCTTCATGTAACTATCATAATGATTAAACAAGATGGATGTAAAGCACTCAGTAGAGAGACCCCTGCAGGGTAAGTCCTTCATAAATAACTGTGGTTATTATAATTGATAATAATATTATTATGGAGATAGTATGGTTGAACGTACTCTGTGAATTACAATTTGCTTTATGAAAAAGAACCATCTAGCAATTAATCTAATTATGATTCAATATATACAATATTAGTGATACTGTCAATCATGATGCTCTATTGTGGTTGAACTCTAAGCACAGAATGTCTGTCTAGTTCAAGGTATGTATGGCCTCTTTAAAATCTTCCCGGAAGCTTTTTAAAGTAATTTCTCCTGTGAATAGGGCCTGCAAAACCATAGAACCACCAGTCCCTTATCTTTCTTTATTCTCTACTGATACATTAATTAAGACAGAGTCTGATGAAAATGAAGGAAAAGAATATATACATATATATATATATATATATATAATTATGTACAACATACCAAATGGTTCTTCAGAGCATGAATAGAGTGTATATCAGTCTAATCAAAGATATTACCATATACTGTACATTGTCATCAGCAGATAACTTTTCATGTTTGCATACTTTAAATGTTTTCCCCTGATTTCTTCCCTCCCACCCCCTATTACCCACCACCTCCTATAGTATCCCTAGTATCTATAGTTGCCCTCCTTGCTCTTAAGGCCACAACTCATCTAGAAGCACACTCTTAGGGATCTCCTGGCTTAAGGCATTTTGGGGGTCTAGACTTGGACCCTTTCCCTTCAGGATGTCTGGGCTACTCTCAATTTTACCAAGACCCAACTGGGAGTGTGACATTATAGCTTTCTGGGGGACATACTGGGGTTGAATTGAGGTACACAAATTTTTTGTTACGTACTTTCTTAGAAGGAGTTCTAAATGTGCACGCGCACTCAGTGCTTAGCTGTCACTCAGTCTCGCCTATCTGTTGGTGTATGATTAATTAAAATAATTTTGGGACGTTCTGCTCACATCATCGAATGAAATTGGCCACACATCTTCCATGGATTTAGGTTTCTTCTTAACCTTTTATTTTAAAATAACATTGAGCTAACAGAAAATTTCCAAAATAGTCCTGAAGACTCCAACATATCATCTACTAAGAGTCATCAATTTCTAATATTTCATATTTGTTTTATCACAATATCTTTATATATGTGTATGCATATGCACAGATGTATTTGTATATTTTTTAGTTTTCTGAATAAATTCAGAATAGTTTATATACACCATGTACCTTTATTTCCTTGAAATTTTATATGCATTTTCCTTCTTTTTCTCTTCCTTTCTTTCTTCTTCCTCTTTCTTTCTTCTTTCTTTATAAATTTTTTTACATTTTTGCCATGAAGTGCATGTGCTTGCAGGAGAGAGACAAAGAGAGAAAGTTAGAAATCACTCCACCCAATCCAGTCCCCCATGGAGGGTGGCCACATTGCAATCCTTTCTCCTCCATTCTCCCAGGATTTTGGGCACACATACACATGGACCTGGTGTCTTTCAAGTCACTGTATCCAGGACTCAAACTATGGTCAACCGTGTGAGAATCCAGTGCCTTAATAAACATGCCACCTGCTGGCCCCTCATATGTATTTTCTAAGAAAAAAATATCATTTTTTGTAACCATTGTAGTTATCAAGTAGACAAAATGTACTCTTTGTATACATTTTTTTTTTATTAAATCTGCACTGTATATTCCATATGTCAGTTGTCCCAACCAGGACCTTAGTATCATTTTCCCCTCTATTACAGGGTCACAAATTACATTTAGTTCTTATATCTCTTTGGTCCCATTTAACTTGTCATAATTCCTCAGCCTTGCTAAGTCGTTCACATTATTGACATCTTTGAAAATTTAAGTATAGTTATTTTCTAGAATGTTCCTCATATAATCAAAGTTTGTCTGATGTTTCCTTTTCATTATATTCTGGCTATGAATACTTGGTAGGAAAACTGCTGATGGTCTGTTCTCAGAATATCATATCCAAGAGACTAAAATATTTGTCTGCTCATTATTGATACTAATTTTGATCACTAGTCAAGGTATTGTTTAATTTCTCCCCTTATAGATAGAATGTTACCTCTTGTAATTCATAAGCTTTCTCTTCTAGACTTAGCATCCATAAATAAGATGAGCCAAACCATTACTGACTATGAAAATTACACTATTTCATTTGCATTAACCAGTCATATTCTATTTAAAGGAAAGCCCCATTTCCTCCTCTATCAATCTATCATCTGTGTATCTATCATCATCTATTGATTTCATATGTACTCCTGGATTCTTATCTTAATCAGTCAGTTAAAATCTGTTACTTTCTTTATTCAATTTGATGCCAATAGGAGATCTTTCAGGCTAGCTCCTGTGTCTTATTTAATAGTCTCCCTGCATTCCTTCGAAAACATTTTGCTTTCCAGTAGAGTAAGACATTCCAGTCTCATCTTGTACTTTCATTTTCCAGTCATGGAATCAGCTATTTCTCTAAGGATGGCTTATTCCTTCTAGGAAGTAATGGTATTGAGACACTAAGATCTGGGTTTTAGGGGTGATCATTGATACTGAGTATTGCTACATTTAAATGCTTTTAGCAGACAGAGCTAGGGAAAAATAGTGTTTGTGTTTATGTATGTGTGTGTATTAATAATTTATGCCCATTCTTCCAAATTCCAACCCAGTTTTACATGATTCTTCCTTACTTTTCTTCTTTCTATATTTTTATTTTCTTTTCCTTTTTTTTTTCAGAGTAAGAATCTTGGTTCTCAATTACATCAACACACTTACTCAGTTCTACAATACAAAAAATCAGTTTTAGATGTCTAAATTCAATACTGTTAAAAAATATGCAGAAGGGTTCAAAGTTTATTTTCAGGTCCACTTCCTCTAGACTGAAATTATATATTCATAGTACTGTGTTCTATAGTCACTTGCATCAGTTCTGGTTATTCTTTTTTTTTTTTTTTTCTCTTCAGTGTAATTATTTTATTCATTGTAAATACTGTTGGATCTCTCTCTCTCTCTCTCTCTCTTTGTATCTAGCTTGAGATTTTATCCACATCTTCATCAATTTATTTTCAAGTATATAAAACATTACTATACTTCCAAAAGTCTAAAGTCATATACTCAGAGGAACATCACCCCTTCATTCTTGCTCCTCTTGTAGGTGGCCAATTTTGTTCATTTAATTTCTTTCCACATAAATTTATGCCAATGATAATAATAATAGTAACTTATGTGTAACTTCTTTTTTTCCCTTTCTTACACAATAGAGAGCGTGATAAAGCACGTTCACTATTTCTTCCCAAAGATTTACTATAACAACAGGTCAGCTCCTGCTGTCTACTTTTTTCTTGCTTTGGGTTTGTAACACTTTCATATTGTGATTATGTAGACAAAAGAACAGGCTTCTGAAGCTTTTCTCTGTATTCCAAGACTTAGCATATACAGCACTGAAAAATACTGAGTGCATACTAGACTCTTTAACAACTGTGCTATGACTGCTTATCACATAATGTGCTGCTCAAGAGAAGCAGTATCCTACATGATGATCGAGGTTTGAATCCCTGATCCAATCAGCCCGAAATATGCCAGGCATATGCATGAATGTGCAATATCCTATGGGCTAGAGGACTAGAGAAAGGGAATCATGGTGTGACCAGACCCTGCAGACAGTGCTCCTCTTTCTTTTTCTCTTTCTCTCTCAGGTACATACGCTCTATCATAAATAAAGAAATAATAATAGTAATTTGGAATTCCATTTTAGTTGTCCAGCATTCTCTTTCCACCTTTAATGGCTGGTCAACATGTAGCCATCTAGTTAATTCTTAATGACTTATCTAACTTACTTGTTAGAGAACCCTCTGGCCAACTTATTATTCCTGTAACAGCACTTGACACACAAATGAAATACAGTACTTTTTGACTTTTATTCCAATAAGTGGTTTACTTTTAGTCTCATAGTCGCCTCTATGAGGTTTTGAGTTCCAGAAACGCTGGGGCCCTTGTTTATCTCCACTGACAAACGCAAACTTGTTCAAATGTACTTTGAATGATTCACACTAAATTGAAAAGACCTCCTCCCAATTCCAAATCTTAATTCACTCTATATACATGAGGATCCTCACAACTCTTCAATAGTTTGAAATGCTTAAAACACAGTATGATTTTTTTTCCCCTTTTGGCCAATTCACCACTGACAGGAAGGGGGCGCCATTTAACAGCTTGTGGAGAAAAGTTTTTGTACCTTTTTACTTTTATGGAAAGAGATAGCACTCTAGCTGAAATTGAAATATATTTCATATTCATTTCTAAGATTTATTTTACTTAGAACTTGACATTCGAATTGAGACTAAAGCCAAGGATACATCATTGGAGCTTCCTTGTAAATTTGTGCATAACACTAATCTTAAAAATTCCAGGTGGGTTTATAAAAGGTATGAATGTTGATAAGAAAAAAAGAGTAATGCTGATAACTCCTTCTGTTATTAAAATTTATGAATGCACATCATATATGTGAATACAGGTGTATAGATAAGTGTGTATTACAGAATGGCATCTGGAAGCGAGGGAGATGTTTCTCTAAATAAAAATGGACACCAAAGTGTACTTAGAATGTCCATTTCTATCAGGATAAGCAGCCATGACTAAAACAAATTCTTTTTTTTGTGACACTAGCAGTAGATGCTTTATATTAAGGTTGTGTACACATTTCAGGGAAGTTAGTGCCTGAAGTAATTCGCAATCCAGATTATATAGGATCCCTTAGTCATATACATAACTCTGAGGTCTGAGTGACCAGAGGAGTCAAGTAGTCTTATTTAAATGAGAGAGAGTTTTGGTAACAGCCTCTCAAAGTTGCCTGCTCCTACTTTCTGGGTGCCTGATTTAATCTGAATTGCTTTAACTGCCTGGGCCCAGTCTCACAGGCGTAAATAGAGCTTATTATTGTAAGGGACAACCTCAAGCCACTCTCTGGTGCAGTTACATAAATAAGACCCGGGCCGGCTTGGAAGGGGCATAAATCTTTGACCAAAATGAGAGAAGAGGGAGCCATTCACTTTCAACCACACTGAACGTGCTGATTGAGTTTCCAAATAAACTTTTATCTCTTAAGACTGATTGCTAGCAATGCTTATAAAAATGAATGTGAGAATGTGGTCAAAAAGTGGCCACCTCTTTCCAGATTCTTTAAAGTAGTTCCTCAGCTTTGACTTCAATGGGCATTTTCCTGGGAACCAAGAAGAGGTGGCTCTGGGTCCTGTGTGTAATTGAGCTTTCTTATAGACAGAAAGAGAAAATGTCCCCATCTCTCAGTTCCTCCTGTAGTTACCCCCCTTTTCTGCCAATGATAGTATATTAAGGTGAGCAGGAAAGATGACTGAGAGGACAGAATTTAAACTGGCTATTTCCTGCTTCATCCAGGAAGAAAAAAGTCACCCTGTCCTTGCCTTGTACTATAGAGAAAAACTTTAGGGAGCCATAGGAACCCACCTCGTCTTTTGAGTGAAATGCCTTGTTTGTATTGCAACAGGAGTTACAGCAACATTCCTGCCTGCACACTTCTAGAACATTGTGCAGGTTAAAAAACGTTGCTTGTAGACTGCACTTGTCTGTTTTTTCAGATAGTTACAAAGGGTGCCAGCCAGTGGTATAGTGGCTAAGATGACTGGATCCCACCTGTCTGTGGGATTTCAGTCCAAGACCCAGCAGCTTGAAAAGTATACTGGGTATGTTTGCATGCATGCCCAAAATCCCAAGAGGAGAATGGAGGAGAAGAGATTGTGGCATGGCCATCTCTCTGGGAGGTGTATGTTAACTTTCCCTTTCTCTGTCTATCTTTCTAGAGAGCGCACAATCTTTACAGCAAAAATTTAAATTAAAAAAAAGAGAAGAAAGAAAGAAAAGTTATAAAGGAGCATGCCTTTTTTTTTTTTTTTTCTTTTTTTGGAGAGGTTTTTGCTATAGGGCATGTGCGCTTGCCAGACAGAGAGAGACAGAGAGATAGAAATCGAGAAATCACCCCCCTCAGGGGAGATGGCCATGCTGCAATCCCTTCTCCTCCATTCTCCTCTTGGGATCTTGGGCACACACGCACACACGCCTGGCATGAGTTTAAGCCACCGGGTCCGGGACTCGAACCGCGGTCGACTATGTGGGGGTCCAGCGACATAGCCATTACACTAACAGCTGGTCCCCAAAGTAGCACGTCTTTCAGGTGCTACCTTTATCTACTTTCCTGGTTTCTTTTACCTTAATTTAGAATTATACTTTTCTTTAGGAACTTTTTATTTTTTCTTAATGCTGCAATGCAAATTGGCAAACATGCATTGTGTTTGGTTTGATTTTATTTGATTTTTCTCTCACAACTACTCTAAACTCTCCTACATTGGGGTAGATTTCTGCAGTAAAGAGCAGTGATTATGAATTACTGCTTTGCTCCCACTTTTTAGAATCTTAAATACATCTTACAACAGTTTTCACCACTTTCAAGGAATTTGGTTCCGTTTATTTTGGGATGACTTGTATTTTTTCCTCCTTCTGAAATGGTGCTTTTTTTCTTTCTGGTTTTCCTCTTTTGTAAGTCGTCTTACCAGTCAAAGAAAACATTTTCGAACAAATAGAAAAATTCTGTGATAATTGAAATAGAAGCAGCCAAATTTGATGTCTGATAAATATCACTATGAGGTGTAGATGTTCTGATACCCTCAAGTGCTGGTCATCTTAAGGCACCAAAAAGAATTACATCTCAATGAGCTGCATGCTGACATATAACTAAATAAGTAAATAACAGGAGTGAAGGCCAACTGCTGTTTAACAGCTTCCCCAGTTACGTATACACTTTCAAACAAGCATGAAATGTGGGTCTCTGGACATCGCTTAAAAGAACCACAAATAAACAGAGTGTGATCCCACACTCCTAGTCCTCCCGGGCAGCTAGGGAGCTTGGCTGGGAATTGGGGTGGTTTTGTTGCTTCTCTGTCGCTAGCACTGTAAACACAAACAGTGCTGGGAGCACCCAGGTCATGCTGCTGCTGACAGGTTCAGGGAGCCTGGAAAAGCAAGCAGGCAGAGAGACTCTGACTTGTGAGTCATTGCCTCACCTTTTATTTTACAAAGAATCACACTCCAGACTCAGATGCTTCAACCTTAACATCTGCACTAAGTCAGCGGAGGGGACTGGGAGCCAGATTTGCCAGTTCTCAAGTGCCGCTCACTTTTTTTCACCTGCAAGATGTATGTTCAGCTCAAAGCCCTGCAGTTTGGGGTCAAACGGATGCTAGAATAATAGAACATTTATGTGGAACACATTCCTTTTACATGAAATACAACGTTGGAGCCAGGAAGGCTTATAAGATGCTGTCGGTTCTGCCTGCCTGTTTCTACACAGAGGAAACCGAGGTGGGGGATATAGTTCAGAAGAGCGCTTAGTTGTCCTCCTTCTTTGACCACTGCTGTATGTTGTCATTCACATGTTTCCATCAGTTACTGTAGGCTCACAGCAAACCATTCCAAAACATAATGGATTCAAACTACAATGACTTAATTATTTGTCACAGTTCTGTGATGGGTTGGGTGTTCCTCCTGTACCCAAGTGGGCTTACTCCCACAGCTGAGAATGTTCACCTGGACGGTTGACCAATTTAATGGACTGTTTTATGAGACTGGGCTCACTTTGCTCCCAAAATGGCTGGACTTTTTTTTTTTTTTTTTTTGAGAGGTTTTTGCTATAGGGCACATGCGCTTGCCAGACACAGAGAGATAGAGAGACAGAAAGTGAGAAATCACTCCCTAGGGCGGATGGCCATGCTGCAATCCCTTCTCCTCCATTCTCCTCTCAGGATCTTGGGCACGCAGGCACACGCGCCTGGCATGAGTTTTAAGCCACCGGGTCCAGGACTCGAACCGTGGTCGAATACATGGGGAGTCCAGCAACATAGCCATTATGCCAAACTGCTGGTCCCACTTTTTTCTACTTGGTCTTTCTCCCTAGACTTTTTTCAGCAGGAGGATCTCTACCTATAGGGCAGGGATCCAAGAGGGAAACCCCTGAGGGCAGGCCTTTATTAAACCTCCACTCACTCTTTTGTGATCTTCACTGGCCAGAGAAACTCATATAGCCAAACTTAGGGTGAAAGCAGAAGAGGGATGCACAGGATTGGAGCTGGGGAAGCCTGACCAATTGGGGCCATTGCAGTAATAATCAGCCACACTACTAAAGGCAATGTTAACCCTGTTCCATACATTAACAGAATCCTGCAAGATGCTAACAGACCTTCCTTAAAAAACAATAGATTTTCCTAGTCAAGAGTGTGTAAGGGTCTCAAAGAAGAGAGGAGGAAAATGTGATTTCCCAAAAACATTTGACTGTGGATTGCCTTTTCCCTGTGTAACATCTATTTAACAACACAGAAAAAAACAGTTCTGAAAAGATCGACCTAGGACATTAAGATCATTGACTTCTGTCACCTTTCTGCTCTCCCTACTTCAAATACATTTCTGATGAACATGAACTCTGTCCTGGGGTTTTAGAATCAAATGGAGATTTATTGACATCAGACATTTTCACAGTGAGCAGGCAGGGATGGTCACTCTCAAGGGTTAAATAGTGGATGAAGTGTCTAAAATTCCTTATAATGCCTGGTGCAGTCCTACAATGATGACACCTGAAATGGCAATTCTAAGTCATAACAGATGTTATTTCCCTAGGAATATATTATCCCAAAGAACATTGCTCTACATTAGAAAGTTAGTTCCCTAATGTGTCAGATAACGCAGAAAAAGTGCCCATGGATTCTGCTTGTTTCGTCTGGGTTTATTTATTTATGTTTAAGAACTTCCCTTAGTGTAGAATTATTATTTTCTTTAAAATATCTTTATATTTCATGATGAGATACACCTTGAAAATGTGTTGCATGCACAATGTAAAAATTGAAGCACTGCTAATGGATATACAGTGAAAATTAACCTCCTTCCTGTGTGTAGCTCCGCTCTCTGGAGGCAGTTACCATTACCTGTTTTTCATATATTTTCTGAGATAGACCGTGTTCATATAGGAGTATGTATACAAAATAGCACCATATTGTGTATACAACTCTGCGATTTTTTAGCTTAAGTTTTAAAAAAATAGCTTTATTGGAGATTGCTCTACATAAATAGGTAGATATTTAGCCAAAAGAGTGCCTAATCTTTTCCATATTATTTCCACATTGACTGTTGGCATCTGACTCTCGCTAGTACTCTGAAATTTGACTTTCAGATTCATATCTTTTGATTTTTTACTGGATCATCTTATCGGTCATAAATTTTAGTCAACTGCAACTGGCCACTTGGTCTGGATGTCTATTAGAAGCTGCTGAAGTGGGCACAAGCCAGGCCTCAAATAGTAGGCGACAAAGTGGTGGGAGAGCAAATGTGGCATAGATGAAGAGCCAGTCTCAAGACTCCATTTTGTTTTTCTGAGTCTGTTTCTTCTTTGGTGAAATGAAAAAAGCACACTGACCTTAAAGATCATTGTGAATAACAAAATAGTAAATAATTTAAAAGCATTTTGTGATCTCCAAGTGTTAAACATCTATTATTTCACTCAGATAAATAGTAGTAGTTTTGTTGTAATAAAGTTATAAAATAAACTTTTAAACTACCCAGCTAATAGAATGAGTGAAATTCTGGGGGAAAAAAAATGTAATTTTGATTATGTTACTGCCCTTTTAAAAACTCTGTGATAGTATTTCACCATTGAAAGGAGCTTATAAGACCTTTTGTAACTGGGACCTGCCAAGGTCTTCGGCTTCATGTCCACCAGTCAATTTCAATACATCCCCCTTTCATGCTGCTCTGCTTCAGCAGAATAATCTTCTATTTGCTAAATGTTTTCTGTGGCTTTATTCTTTGTGTAAACAATTCTTTCTGTTCAGAACTCTTCTTTCGTCCCAAACAGCACCCTCACCCCACCACACAAAAAAAACCCACCCTCTCCTCTCCTCCTCCTACGGTGCAGATTCAGTGCTAGTCTCTTTCTTTTTTTTAAAAAAAATATTAATTTTATTTATTCATTTATTTTAATTTTACCAGAGATACACACACACACAAAGAGAGAGAGAGAGAGAGAGAGAGAGAGAGAGAAAATGCAAGCCACCAGGCCTGGTACTTGAACCACGGTCAGCCATGTGGGAGTGTCCAGCACCTTATCTACCATGCCACCTGCTGGTCCCAGTGCTAGTCTCTTTCAATGCCCACCCTGAACACCTTTTTTTCTCCCATTTTAACATTGATACTAGCAGATTCATTGCTTGATTTCTTACCTCTATTCTAAACACTACTGAATTCAGCAGGTATTCATTTCATACTTTTTGATTAGATGAACAAATGTATTAGTTCTTCTATCCATGAGGAACTCAGTGCCCAGGACAGTGTTTTGTGTAGCCAGGGAAAGGAAAAGCGTGGTTAAGCCTTCATGAACCCCATAGGGAAGGACCAATATATTTAAATATTAAAGTGCTTCTTTTATTTAAGAAAATCAAATTATTGTCTTTACAAACACGGAAGGTAATTATTTTATAATCTCTTTTAAGATTCGCTTCCTAGAGAAGAACTCCTTGCTGTAAAACCTGAGGGTGGATCCCAGGTGTAGTGAGATGGTGACAAGTGTGGAAAAGTTGGGAGAGAGAAAGCAGTTAGGGAGTTGTTAGGTTGTGGCCTGTCTAAATCCAACCTCAGAATGTGAAAATGGATAGCCTAACCCTTGTTCTGGAATGAAATGTGTTTCTGAGGGGGCTTCTATTATAATTTTAGGCAACACTAAGTACTCCATCATTAGAGTTGTGTGTGTTTGTGTGTCCGTGTGTGATGAACATGAGGCATCTGGATGATCTTGGAAAGAAGATCTATGCTATAAATTTCTATATGTCTGGTTTTTCTGTGAGAGAAAGATGAAGTAGTGAGAACAAATAGTCAAATCCAGTCAGTTGTACTCCATTGATCTATTATCATAAATTATCTAATAGGTCCCTATGATAAAATACTGTTTTAAATTTCTTTTGCTCTATGGCATATGTGCTTGCTGAAGATGGGCAGAGAAAGGGGTGTTGGGGGTGAGACAGCACCCCCTAGTGGGGATGGCTGTGCTGCAAGCCCGTCTTCATAGCTCTTCTTGGGATTTTGAGCATGCACACATGTCTGGCATATCTCTCAACTAGCCAGGTCAGAGACTCAAACACATAGTTGGCCATGTGGGGTCCACTTGCCTTTAACCTCCACACCATCTGGGGCCCAACATACTATTTTTCATTAGCAATCAGTCAGCTCTTTGTTATTGTCCTTTAAAATGTTCTTTCCGTTCTCCTTTGTGTTTGTATGTATATGTGGTATATTGGAGCTTTTCTGGAGGTAACTATTCAGAAAAACTTAAAAATTAAAAAAAAATGTTAAAAAGAAACCTTCTAGTGGTATTGGTTGCTAAACTCTGGGTCACTTTCATATGAAATTCTCCTGTCCATAAATCTTACTAAATTTTTTTCTCGGGACCAGCAGATGGCATAATGACTATGTTGCTAGGCTCCCATGTAGTCAACCACAAAGTCCCAGACCCTCTTGCTTAAACTCACACCGGGTGTGTGTGTGTGCGTGCCCAAGATCCCAAAAATTATTTAATTTAATTTATTATCATTGTTATTATCCATTTTTAATTTGCTATTGGACATGTGTGCTCATTAGTGAGAGACAGGGAGAGAAAGGGGGAGGGTAAGTGAGAAAGCAAGCCAACAGATCTGGGACTTGAACCACCATCAGCCATGTAGAAGTCCAGCCCCTCAACCATCATGTCACCTGCTTGCTCCAGAGAAATTTGAGTCCATACTAGAAGACACATTAACTCATAGTGATGGGCTTAGTTTGTTCATGCTAATATAACGAAATATCTTAGACTGGGTAATTTACAAACAACAGAAGTTTATTTCTCACAGTTCTAGAGACTCAAAGTTCAAGATCAAGGAATCAGCAGATTCAGGGTCTGGTGAAAGCTTGTTCTGTCTTTGTAGATAGTGCTTCATGCTGCAACTTCATGTGGTAAAAAGGGAAAATGGATAAACAGACATCCTTAAGTTCTTATTTTTTTTTTTTTTTGAGGGAGGAGGGGTTTTTGCTATAGGGTGTGTGTGCTCTCCAGAAAGACAGAGAGAGTCAGAGAGACAGAAAGTGAGAAATCACCCCCCAGAAGGGATAGCCACGCAGCAATCCCTTCTCCTCCATTCTCCTCTTGGGATCCTGGGTACACATGCACACATGCCTGGCATGAGTTTAGGCCACCAGGTCCGCGACTCGAACCCTGGTTGACCACATGAGAGTCCAGAAACATAGCCATTACGTCAACTGCTGGTCTGCATCCTTAAGTTCTTTGATCAGGGCACTCTTCTCATGTATATAAGCTGAGCCTTCATAACTTAATCACCTCGTAAAGGCCCCACCTCTTAACATCATTGCTGTGGAAATTAAGTATGAACGTAAACCATAGGCATTCTAACTATAGCAGTGACCTTGTTAAAACAATTACCCACTGATTTTGGAAACAATAGTAAACATCCATTGAGGTTTGCTCCTCTGTTTCAACCCTCATGTCAAATCACTAGAGTATTGCAACCTCATAGAGAAGTCGCAATAATTTCTAAGGTACAAGTAAGCTTCCTCAAACAAAGGTGACCAGCTGTGCTGCACCATGTCCATATGAAGAAGCAATAAGATCTTACCATGGGGAAGTACCTATGGGAAGGCTAGGAAGCTGCTGGAGCTGTGCTTTTTAGATGTGAGCACAGTGCTTTTTAGATGTGTGAACTTCCCTGAAGTTCCTAGCAAAGGGGACTCATCTAGCCTGATATACAAAGTCCTTCAAAATGTGGCCCTACCAGCACTGACCTTACCTTAGAGATAACACAGAAGTGTGATCAGGATTTTGTGCTCTGGTACATAGCATAGGTCTCTATATATCTCAAGTTTGTCATTTATTATATAGTAATATGAACAAGGTCCCTAATTTCCCTTCCCTAACATTTTTTATTTTTAAAATGTATATAATGCCAATACTTATTGCTTGTTGCCTAGCTCTCATAGGACTATATTGGGAAATGAATGTATGGTTGGCATTTGAAAGTGTTCAGTGTGAGTCATCATATTTAGTTCAGGCCTCACTTTTCTAATATAGTTTATGATTATATTTATATTTATTTTATTTTTTAAAAGTTAAAGTAACATATATGCACAGTTTAAAGAGTTTATTAGTTTTATAAGATTTACCATAAACAATACTAATTCTCTGCTCCCTGCCTGTCTCTCCTGCTTCTTCCTCTCCCCAGAGGGAACCACTTTCAATTCATTTAGCTTTTTCTCTTGGTATTCAACTCCCTATCTCTAAATCAGTTTCTCAAACAGTAAGCAGCAGATGGATTACAGGTGTGGGGAGATATTAATTCCTTCTACCCTCTTGTGGTCAAGTGGAACCTAGGGTGGCCTGAGCCTCTGTCAAGTTGCCTCTAATTTCAATTGGTCTTTTCCATTTATTCCTGGGTGACTTATAAATATTCATGTATATGTGTGTGCCATGTCTTGAATGAGGTTGGGAAGAATTGCTAAATATAGTACCACCTACAAATGTTTTAGTTTAGGCATTATCTATAGACTTCAAGCATGTGCCTACATGAGTACACACACACACACACACACACACACTCCTTGTTTTTCTCACCATTCCAAGATAGTTGTAATTTTGGTTATATGAATATTCATTGTTCCCTCTATAGGGACTTGTTAAATCATAAACCATGTAGTAAATCATAATTTTTTTTTCCTGAACAATTTTCCTTTCTTCTGGAGTGAACTTGCCTTGACGTTTTTTGTTTGTTTAGTTTTCTATGGGTTTACCACTAAGTCAGCCCAAATTCTTAACTGTTTGTCAAAAATAATTAGATAGTCTTTCATCTTATATTCTAAAATAAATCTCATCAAAATTCTTAATACCTGCTCCTAGTGGATTTTATATTCTTTCATGGTTGGTGCAGTTATGCCCTAAGGCAGCCTTCATTTCCTTGAGGACCGTCTTCCTATTTCCTGTGTTGTTTCCCTCTTGGGAATAGCCAATCTTCTCTTTAGATCACTTTCTTATTTTGCTGGAGAACATCATCTAGTGGCTTCACAAGAAAACAATAAGGGGAAAGAACACATTTTAAAGACCATAACCTGTCTTAAATTGTCTTTATTCTAGTGTCACCCATGATTGAAAGTTTAGTAGGGTGTAGAATTTTAAGTTTTAATTCATTTTCCTTGGAAGTTAAGGCTTTGTACCATTGTCCTCTACTTCTAGCTGTTACTGTGAAGTCCACAGGTATTTTCTGATTCCTCATCCTTTGTATGTGACTATTTCTCTCTCTCTCTGTAAGTGCATATTGTCCTCTCTCAGATTCATGATGCCATATCTTGGTGAGCGTTTGCTTTCCAACACTGTGCCAGGCACTTGGTAATTTATATCTTTCAATTATGAACATTTTTTGTTATAGTTTTTCACTCAAGATTTCCCTTCTTCCTTTTATCAGTTATTTCTTACAGAAACTCCTATAATGTACCGATTTTAAGTTTCCTTAGTGTTCACTACTATTTTCTATTTCCTAGCCCTTTTGCCCTACTTTTAGGAAAAGATCCCCAGTTTTATTTTGCGACCTTTCTACTGAAATTTACATTTCTGCTATTTATTTTTAAGATCCTTTTATTTTTTCAGATTCTTTGTTTTTGTAAAGTGCATCCAGTTCTTACTTTATGCAAGTAACATATTTATAACACTTTTGTTGTTTTTTTTTTCTTTTGCATTTTTCCATTGTCACAAAGTTGCTTTATTTATTTATTTATTTATTTATTTATTTACATTAAGCCTCTATTATTCATGTTCTCATCTTTTGGATACCAACATGATCTGAAAATTATTCATAGTGATTTTTTTTTTCGTTTTGTTTTTAGAATTGTTTTATCTAACTTTATTTGTTATATTGATATAGTCCTGGCCAGGGCTTTATCCTTAAGCCTTACTTCACTTGAGTCCACATAACTATATTTTCTTTGTCTTTTAAGCCATTTGATTTCTCTCTTCCAGAGGGTTTGTGTCCGTGTGTGTGTGTGTGTGAAAGAGAGAGACAGAGAGAGAAAGTGAGAAAGCACCCCCATGGGGCATAGTCATGCTATAATCCCTTCCCCTTCATCTCTCTTTCCACTGTAAGGATTTGGGTCATGTATGCACATTGTACCCAGCGTGTTTTCCAAGCTGCTGAGTCCAGGACTCAAACTGTGAAGTCAGCCTTGTGAGATCCGGCCACCTAACTACCAGCCACCAGCTATATATATTTAATATCATCCTTAAAACAATCCTTTCAATTATATAGGTGGTCTTCAAAAGGTTTATGAAAATGCATATTAGAAAACTATGCAAAGATTTCATTGTTTTGCACCAAAATAAATTCACACTTTAATTTCAATTTTTCACAAACGTTTTCAGTATACCCTTATATACTGTTATTTTCTACATTTTACAGATGAGAAAATTGAGGCACTTAGATTAAAACTTAGCCCCCAAGTCACAGAACTCATAATGGGTGGAGGCAAGTTTTTAAAGTGTAACTATCTGATTAGTGTTCTTGTGTTTTTAACTGTTTATAATAGTTATGAGAAGAAATACTATTATGCCTGTTTTACAAAGGAAGAAATTGTGAGCCAGTGTTTATATGATCTTTCCAACATTCCTTAATGGCTGTCAGGAGACAGCACCAGAGTGTTATGATAATGACTCTAAGACTCTGTCCATGATCTACCAGAAGTTGTGCTCTCTTCTAATTAGTAAAATACTGTCTCACTGTTTCAGTTTTTCACTGAAATTATTTACAAATGGATTAAATATTTACCAAATGCTGTATGCAAATATAATATGTAGTGTTAAAATAGTATTTTCAGCATTTCAGCATTGAATTACAATTTGAGAACATTTCATCCAAATGCCTTATATGGCAAATTTGTGAATTACTTAAAGAAACTGAGTAACTTATCCAAACTTGGATTGGTAATTATTAAGGAAGCAGTGTTAAAACCCAGTCAAGAGCCAGCAGGTGGCATGGTGGTTAAGGTAATTGGATCTCACATGAACCAATAGTGTGGTTTTAGTCCCAGAAAAACACACGAGGTGCATGTATAGGTATGCCCTGAAAGGAGGGAGAAATAGAGGAGAAGGGATTTCTGTGTGACCGACCATTCCTCATGGGGTATGTTTCTCATTTTCTCTCTCCCTCTCTGTCTCTTTCTGGGCCAACCCCCATAGCCTAACGGCTGAAGGAAATGAATCCCGAGCACTGTTCAAATCCTGGCCTTGGTGGCTTGAGAAACACACAAGGCACATGTGCATGCAGGCCCAGCATGACCACTATCCTATAGGATGGATAAATGGAGAAACAGGAATTGTGGTGTGCCCATGCTGCATGGGGGGGATCCTGCATCCCACACTGTGCAAATGCATATGTCTTCTGGCAAAAAGAAAGAAAAACCCAGACATCAAATGTACTCTTACTTATACTTAATAACATACCTTTCAAATGACACCAGTTGTTAGTAACGTAAAAAAATAAACACTTTTAGAGTGTTTGTTTAGCTTAGCTAAAGATTATTTTATAAGATATATTTTTTTCTTACAAATAAAATTTCTGGATGTCAGATATTATCTTTTATAGTAAAATAGAATTTTTTTCCAACAGATGTATTTTGGCATGTAAAGCATAATATTAAGCAACACAGCAAACTCATAAATACATTTTTAAAATGTTTTTTTGTTTATTTGTTTAATTTTCATTCCTTTTTTCCTACTAAAACATGTATAGTTCTGAAAAGAGATGCTATCAATGCAGTCCTGATTAAGTAGCACAAGTCCAAAACTGAGTTATTTCCTTGATCCATGGAAGAAGGGCTATATTCTATGTGTTGCTTGTCTCTTTAAACTCAGTCTTGGGCTTTATCTCATTTCCAAGGTAAATATCCTTTAACAGTCCAAATCTCTTAGCTGTTCAGTTAAAAGGTTTATCTTCTGCATGTATTGCTTGTTTATTTAGCAACCCTATGAGTCTATTGGAGTGTTTGTTGAGTGGTCTTTCTAAATTATTTACAGGGAAAGCCAGCTAATCTTTGGTCACTGTGAACTGCAGTCCCTGAGAATCAGTATCCTGATTGCTTGTATTTCCAAATGGGAATTTTAATGAAGTATATTAATAACAAAGTATAATAATAACAAATATATTCAAGTTATATTTTCAAGCACCTTTCTGCAGAAAGAAATGAGTGAATCTTGCTCCCAAAGGAGTTTACAAAACCAGTATGCCTGGGATAACTGGGAAGGAATTTATCATTTCTAAGTGCATTCCTTTCTTTCTTTCTTTTTTTTTTTTTTAATTATTGAGGTGGAAGTAGAGACGAGAGGGGACTTTGGTCAGATGTTCAGAAGAAACTGGAAAAATAATGAAGACAGGAGCAGAATAAGAAAAGTCACAGCAAATATGTCTTGTAAGAAATGTCAACAACATAAGGAAAAAGCAATCTTGGCTCCTCATCCTATCTTAAGTCTTGGCAGTTTTACAATTCAAAGCAAATGACCAGCGTACCCTGAGCTATACTTCTCCAGTTCACAGAAGGGCTTCAGTACTTTTAAGGAAAGGGAGTGTTCAACTTCATCTTTGAGGGCAAAGATTAGAATCATAGAATGTTAGCACTCAAAAGTAATTCATAGATCATCTACTTTCTAGTTCAATCTTTTTGTTTCACAGTTGAGGTCGCTCTGAGGCCAAGAGAAAGGATATAAGTTTTCCGGAGTCATATAGTAAGTTAATGGCAGGCATTGATTAAAACCCACCAAAATCTTGATTCTCAGACTACAATGTCAGCAATAATACATTAAATTGCAACTAAAATCCAAGCTACTTAACTTGGCTGACCTCATCTCCCATCACTCTCCTCCTCATTCCCTCTGCTCCTGCCACGCTACCCTTCTTCTTGATCCTGGGACACACCAAGACATTTCCTGTCTCCAGATATTTGTGATGGCTATTCCCTTAGCTTGGAATGATGCATTCTGCCTCTGCCCATCTTGCCTCATCATGAATGTTTTCTTGTCAGTCAGATCTCAGTCTCAGTCTAAATGCATTTCCTCAGGGGTCCATCTTTGACTAGGCAATACGAAGTTGATGTCTAGAGTATCTTTATCATATCATCATATTTCATTTCTCAGCATAACACTTACCACAATCTACTTTGTGTTATTATTTTTCCCACAGTAAAATGTAGTCTCAAGCCAGGCACATGGTCTAAGTGATTAATGGAACTGGATCTCACATGGTCGACACGATTCGATTCCTGGCCCCAGTGGCTTGAGAAACATACCAGTACACATGCATGCAAGCCCAGAATCCCAGCAGATGGGAAAATGGAGGAGAAATGATTGTGGCATGACCATGCTCATTGGAGTACGCGGGCTTTCTCCCTGTTTCTCTCTCTGCCTCTGTAATGAGCACACAAGACCTCTGGCAATTAAAAAAAATGTAATCTCTATGAGTATATTGATCTTGTGTGTTTATTGTGTTCATCAGTGCCTAGTATATGCTAAGTGCATAGTATAAATATATAATTAATACATATTAAATAAGTTATTAAATAAGTAAGGTAGCTATTCACAGTCAAAAAAGTCTCATTTGGGGTAGAAATTTGTTTATATAAAAGTTTAGGTATGCAACTTCAACTTCATTAGGTTCTGTGATATTCTTAATATCAATCCTTTATAAATGTACATATATTAAAATAATATGTAATTCATAAATAATTTATATATGAAAATTCACACACATACACACATACATATAATCTCCAACTATGGAATCCCATTTAGATAACCAAGAGCTTCCAGAAAAAAGAGGAGAATCGTACATTGTATGACCTCTTATTGCTTTGAAAGTCATTTTCCTGGAAGATTTTGGATTTTGAAAGAATCCTGTTTTTTCTCCTAAATGCCAGTCATTATGGTATTAAGAGAACATGTGCTGACTCTTGGAGGTTCAAAGAGTGGTTGTGTCCATGATGTTCAACAGCTTCTGATTTGAGGCTACTTGGAGACATAGGAGACTTTT